>JAXBDA010000210.1:11368-64276 GCA_036023075.1 Gaultheria prostrata | reverse complement strand
CCCCCAAAAAAAAAAAAAAAGAAAAAAGAAATCTTGCCTGGAAGGATTCAATACATCTAGCAACACTTACAGGCATCTTGAATAAAGACATATAGAAAATTGGTAGACTACACAAAACAGATTTAATAAGAACTAATCTACCGCCAAAGGAAAGATACCTTCTCTTCCATGTAGCTAGCCTTTGACTGACCTTCTCAATCACCTCTTTCCAAGTGGATTTTCTTCTAGGACTGACACCAAGAGGCATCCCCAGATATTTGATTGGCAGCTGCTGAATTTTGCATCTCAAAATTTTTGCAAAGAGCTTCATTTCCTCTTCATCAGAACCCACTCCACAGATCACAGTTTTGTGGTAATTTATTTTAAGCCCAGAAGTCATTTCAAAATTTCTTAGCACCCTTCTGATGCTTGCAACATTATCCACATCAGCTTTACAGAAAACCAATGTGTCATCTGCAAATTGTAAATGAGTAAGCTTTGGACCTCCATTACCAAACTCCATCCCAGAGATTAGACCTTGGGCTTCCATTTTCTTGAACATCCAGTTTAGACCTTCCGCAGCTATAATAAACAGAAAAGGGAACACTGGATCCCCTTGTCTAACTCCTTTTTGCATTTGAAAATCTTTAGTAGGAGCTCCGTTCACCAGGATAGATATCCAAGCTGAGGAGAGACATTCCCTAATCCATTTGATCCACTTGAAAGGAAATCCCATGAGGTGCATCATTTTAAACAAGTAGATCCAGTTAACATTATCAAATGCCTTCTCGAAATCTAACTTGATGATAAGCCCCTTTTTCTTATTTTTCCTCGAACTGTCAAGTACTTCATTCGCTATCAATATACCATCTTGGATATTTTTTCCACCTGAGAAAGCAGATTGAATATCACCCACCACCACTGGAATAGTTGGTTTAATTCTGTCTGCAAGAACCTTTGACAAAATTTTATACATGCTGCCAATTAAACTTATCGGTCTGTAGTCCTTCAGATGGATTGGATTATCAACCTTAGGGATGAGAGTTATGAATGAAGAGTTGATCCCTTTTGGTATTTTGCAGTTGTTGTGGAACTCCCCCCAAAAAGTCCATGATGTCTTTCTTCATAAATGGCCAACCCTTCTTAATACTTTGCATTGTAAACCCATCAGGACCAGGGCTTTTATTCCCATTACAGTTCTTGATTACATTCCACACTTCAGTTTCTGAGAAGTCTTTAACAAGTTGTGCACCCATTTCCTCTTTTATAGCATCCCCTACCCTTTCGATGAACATCGGTCTGCTTTCCCAAGTTTCAACATACAGATTTTTGTAGAAATAAAAAACACCACTCCTAATATGATCAATCTCCTCCACGAGAACAGAATTTATCTCCAAGCAATCCAAACAGTTTCTCCTCTGTCTACTAGATGCCATTGTGTGGAAAAATTTAGTATTCTTATCACCATTGAGGTACCAATTAACTCTTGATTTTTGCATCCACATCCATTCATTCAACCTACTCAGTCTCCACAATTCACTTCTTAATTCTCTTCTGGATTTTCTTTCATCATCAGAAATAGACCCCTGCTCAGCCTTCAAATCAAGAGTGTGCAGCTCAACTTCCACCTTTTCTAGCTTCCCTTTCAAGTCACCAAATTCCTCCTTAACCCAACTTTTCAGATCCTCCTTCACCTTCCTAAGCTTATTGAATAGTCTATCAGCTGCCCATCTCTGATTCACATTTGCATTCCATGCCTTTTCCATGATTTCTAGACATTTGGGATTAGAAAGCCATGCATTAAAAA
This sequence comes from Gaultheria prostrata, assembly GCA_036023075.1. Classification (NCBI taxonomy): domain Eukaryota; kingdom Viridiplantae; phylum Streptophyta; class Magnoliopsida; order Ericales; family Ericaceae; genus Gaultheria; species Gaultheria prostrata. The sequence goes on along the minus strand of JAXBDA010000210.1, from coordinate 62,490 downwards.
ATCTGAAGGGTTTTGGGCCCCACTCTCTCTCATCTCCCATTAAAAGAATGGGGCAATGGTCAGACAAAGTCCTAGGGAGACCCCATTGTTTTAATTTGAATTTCTCCAACCAATCAAGTTCCAACAAAAATCTATCAATCCTACTCCACTTTTCATTTTCCTGAGAGTTTGACCAAGTGTACATTCTACCTAGTAATTGTAAATCCACCAACTCTAAGTTATCCACAAAATTGTTAAGATCCCTCATACCACTTTCTCTTCTTGAGCAACCCTGCCTCTCACTGATAAATCTGATTTCATTTAAATCTCCCCCCAAACACCATAGATCAGCAAAGTGTGATTTCAGATTTTGTAATTGTTCCCACAACAATCTTCTATCAGAAACATTGCATGGAGCATACACATTAATAATAACACAGTTGAAGTCATGATTGAAAGTACCTTTAAGAACTATGAAATTTCTGCCACAACAAGTAGCCTCCAAGTTAAAGACTTCAGGATTCCAAATTGTTACAATTCCACCAGCAGATCCATCAGCACCTACCTCCATATATTCCAGTTCAGAATGCCCCCATATAGAGCTTAGAAAAACCTTCGACATTGATTTTTGTTTTGTTTCTTGAATAAGCAAAATGTCTATTCTCCTTTGATTCACTAACTGTTTTATCTTCCCTCTCTTTTCTTTCAAACCCAGACCTCTCACATTCCAAGACAAAATCTTCATTGATCATAAGAAAACATCACCCTAAAACGCACCCCAAATTCACCTGAAACTGGCTGAAACTATTCAACTACCTTCATTCATACAAGCAGCTCGATCTTCATCTTGTTCTTCCATTATCATGATTTTACTTAAAACCTCATCATCATCTCCCATGTAATCTTCTCCCATAATCTTTGCTACAGACCATACTGCTTGAGCTTCATCTAGAAGAATTCTATTTCTGTTTTGAATGCCATTTGAAGAGTCCGATAAAGCAGATAAAACAGCTGTAGCGATAGCCGAACGAAAGACAACACACTTATTCTTTTTTCTGTTACCACTCCTCTTATCACCTTTAGTTTCTGGTATTCCCAGAATTTCCTCTAAAGGTTTCTACTTCCTCTTGCCTTTCACACCTCCCTTTCCAGTTGAAATCCTTAGATCATGACCATCATCATTCAGATTTTTCTTTCTCCATCCATCCCCTTCTATGTTCATTGTTGCATTCCTTTGATCATGTCCTTCAATCCTCTTGTTCAAATAGTTTCTATTAAAAGGAACAAGGCTCCAGCAAGAAGAGTTGTCAATTGAATTTAGCCGACTTTGGTTCTCAGAATAGCCTTCTACAGAGAGATTGAAATTCTCCTCCACAGTTTTGAGACTTGTGTTTTGCATGAGAGATACATTAATGCCTTCATGGATTGATTGTCCGCAACCCAAAGCCAATAAATTTTGCTCTTTCAAGCTTCTCGAGATATTCTCCACAGCCACCACCAATTTATTACCTTCTTTCAACTTCAAGATTGATTCCCCAAATTCTTTATTAATCTCAACTGTGTTACCAACCACCTCCAATAAATGATCCCCACTATTCTCTTTCATTTTGTTTCTACCAGAATCCACCACCTCCTCCAAAATTGTCTCTTCATTTTCCACCATATCAAAAACCTTATTATTCTCCACATCAGCATCCCTAATGTTGCCCGAGGTGTCTATAATAGAGTCAGGTACCATTTCAATCTTGGACATCTCATCATCCACCTCATTATTGTCATCCCTTTTCTCCATGTCACCATCCTTGTCCCCATCTTCTTCCCCTGACTTTTCCTGCAGATTAACCTTGGAGTCCTGATTTTTGCATCCCAAACAATTGCAATCTGCTTTAAGGAAAGTGTGCAGCACCATCTGTTCTTCGATCACTCTAATGTTATACACCTCCCCTCTGTTTTGTATTGGTACCACATCATTAATCAAACTCATTTCAGAGGTGTTTATCAGAACTTTTCCAACATCCAAAGAAAGACACTTCGCTGTTTCATCTGCAACAGACACTACCTCACCCCACTGTTGACCGAGCTTAATAAAATTTACAGCACTTCAGAGGTGGATTGGAATGCCATAAAAGTTAAGCCAAACTATACGCCTGAGTGGTGGTTTGATTGTGAATCTTTCCCATTTGTGGGACTTAATAAACCACATTTTAAGCCAAGAAAACTTCCCATTATCAAACATGGAATCTCTATCTTCAATGCTGGGAAACGTTAGGACTACATAGTCACCACCCATCACCTTGACTTGAATATCAGCATACCCCAAACTCTTTAAATGATCTTGAATAAGAACCATAGAACGCATTGGAGATAGTTTTGCAATAACACTTCTGTAAAGCCATTCATTACCTACCTCCTTCAGAACAACTGGTTGCTTGGATCTGACCGTATTGCAACCTTTAAAAGCATCCAGATAAGATTTTCTTGGATAATTATCGGGCACACTATTTGTGGCTTTCTTTGGTTTCCACACTTTGGATTGTTTCTTCAGCTTTTCCTCTTCTCCTTTATTAAGAAAATCACCACTAGGGCCATACCTGATGGGTTTTGAGAAGTTCCTCCTATTTCTTGCCACCTGCATCTGTTCGTGTCTTCGATTTCTGTCCTTGCTATCAAATCTGGCTTCTTTAACCACAAGTTTGTTGCCCCATACCCAGTTACCATTTGTTTTCTCTATTGCCATAACAGCTTCTTCCCTTCGAGCAAACCTAACAAACCCAAAATTCTTACCAGTGATTTTGCTAATCTTATATGGAATAAACAAATCTCGTACTCTCCCGAACTTCAAAAACAGATTGCGAACCCAGATACTCCCAATATCAATTGGTAGATTGTCCACAAATAAAGTAGTGAGGACCTTACCACTACTAAATTTCCAGTGATTGTTAAGCACTGGAATCCAGTCATTTCTACCATAGCTTCTCTGATCTTTCCCTTGAGACCAATCTAGAAGTCCTGCTCCTCTCTTCTCACGAAACCCCCAATTTCTCCTATCCTGGAAATCCCTCATACCTTACCGGATTGCAATTGAAAAACCGGCGGCGGAGGTCAGTCAGGCCGATCATTAACCTCTAACTTCAATACACCGGTGCCAACCAGAGCTTCACAATGAGAGAACCAAAACTATATTCAAAGGGAAACAAACACGGCGACGAGATGCCCAGAAATGTTTCGCCCTAACCCTTATCCACGGACTTACCGTTGCCGGCAGGTGGAGCTCAAGTTAGGGTTCCAGATATCCTTAATCCCCTAACAGCCTGTTGTTCCCAATGAACAGGGAGAACCATTAAAGAACGAAATCACCATAGTTGATTGACTGAAACCATCGTACGCGCTGGAAAGGAGGCGGCGCGTGGCCCGGAGTTTAGATCTACTCGAGCGCGGTGCGGATATATGGCCTAGTACCCTGATTTGATCCATAAGCCACACCAAATGGCCCAAAATGCTTAAGCCCAATGTACTAGTAGTTTCATACGTGGTTTTGTTATATACTCAAGATCACTCATGTAAACAACCAATGTGGGACTAAACACCATCTACCCCCAAACCTGGGGTATTACAAAAATGCTCCTCTCCCCTACTTCTCACTTCTCTTCTCTAAACCCACAAATCAAAAACTCATTTTTGGAGAATTGTTATGTATGTTGTGAGTCAAGCACTCAAAAGTGAAAAATACAAAAATGAGAATGTAATAAGTAGCTCCCAAACACCCCTAAGAGTGTTTGGAGAGATACTCTGAGTGAGGATAAAATTCCTCAAAACATAGTGTACGTGGCATAAATCTCTTCTACAAGACTACAATAGTTGTTAGAGAATGGCCGAAGTGAATACGCATAGAAAGTAGTGATTGTCCATTCGCAAAAATGGCACAAACAGCAATGAACCATTGCAAAAGGTGGAGCAGTACCGCCGGAAAGGTGTTAGAAAAGTAGTAATTGTTTATGGGAAATTATAATGACACGACAGTTTTGGTTAGTGCCACGACAATTTTTATGTGATGACCAATACAGCCTCAAACCCCCTTGTCTCTCTCTCTCTCTCTCTCTCTTCATTCTATTTTCTTCCTTTTTCGTAACCCACCGCAACACCCAGTTCTTACCCATTACATATCTTTCTCTCATTTCTTTCTCAATTACCATGACAAAGAAATTGAAATACATTCTGTTGCTTGGGAAAAAGGAATCAGAAACTATTCCTCAACCAAAGTAGAAGATAGAGTACAGATTTATAAGAGAATTACCACTGCCTTTTCCCCCCTCTCTGTTCTATTTTCCAAGATTTAAACACTTTTTGCAGATCGTTCCGTTTTTGCGTCATATACATCTAAATAAAAACTAGAAACTGTGTGATGATTGATGCATACAAATTTGTTGCTTGGTTTTAAGATCAGTGACTGCGGTCCGAGTCATCAATGGTGGATCGAGTCATTGTTGTCCAACGAAAAAGGTCCACATCTTGAAAGATCAAGTAGTGAGATGAAAACATAGAATCCGACTCTAGAAATTGTGAAGTAATATCAATCCATTGAAGAGAGATAAGTGAGGTGGGGAATGAAAGAGGAAAAGAAAAAAAAAAAAAAGCAGTAGAGATACACCAGTACATGTCGATAGAGAGAATCGAGAAGACAAAGTTCAACAGGTTGAGGGTAAGTTTGTCAGACCAGACAAAAGGTCGTGGCACGATCAAAATGAGTCGTGGTATTAGGGCCCTCCTTGTTTATTTCTATTTTGGACCATCCAATGGGTGGTAAGTAGCAAAACCCATGAAATAAAGGAGGATATTTTCGTTGCAAAATGTCATCTAGAAATTCCATTTGTCATTTCAAATCACAAGACATGACGAATACATCCTTTGTCCTTTTGACAAGCCACCCAATAAAAAAAAAAGGTTATACGAGCAAAGAAAAGTTCATATAATTTATTTAGTTAGAAAATTCTAAAATCAGTTTATTATTGGACTGTCTTCAATATTTTAAAAATATATAAAAATATGTGAAAGTATAAGATATATATAAAAAAATACACTAAAATGTGTGTGTATTTTTTTTATTTCTGTCTTCTTTTTGCCTTATGCGCCGAGAATAGAAGGATCCAATTTAGTTTGAAAATTGGAGGACCACATTCACCTTTTCATGAGTATTTTTGTACTAGCATCTAATGCTTTTCATGTGGGGAATATATAGCAATACTACAATCGCATGACATTGTGCAATGATAGCGGCCGATAAGTGGTGGAGATTTAAATATTCCATTCCATAAAAGGCGAATGTGCGAATGTTCCAGTGATAGATCATTGGCCATAACACAAAAGGAAAAGATTAAAAGGGAATTTTCTCCAATAAAGTAGTACAAGCACATGTTAAAGGTTGTGATTTGTCCCATTTGTTTAACGGTATTGTTGGACAAATTAAGGGGGAAAAAAAACACACACACACAAATTAAGCATATATATTACTCACATAACCCATTCCATATAAATAAAAAAACCCGATAAACTTTCAATGCTCCTCATTTTTATATGACATTTTCTTACTCCAAATGAATGAATACATACGCTTTTTCATACTTAATTTTTTTACCGTCCCAAAGGATGTCTGTAGGATTTTCTTTTCCAGTGTGCAAGAAAAATTGTGCGACGAAAGTCACTATCCTTACCGTTTTAAAACGTGATCAGTCCACCACAAAAAGTTGTGCAGTTTTTGTATCATCAAACAAAGTATTTCCCTTCATTTCTTTAAGATTTTTTCTCACCAATTTAAAGAACAAATTAGATATTTAATTTGGTGTAGATAAATTCAAAAAAAATTATGTACGAAAGTATTTCATGTTTGGACTAAAAAATTACATTTGACATTTTTTTATTTTCGATTAATATTTTAGGACGGAGGGAGTAAATGACATGACCGATTGGCCGACATTGTCACGCTATCAATAATGGAGGTAGCTCCTCAATCATACTTTCGACCTTTCCTACAAATTAAAAGAGTGAATATGGAATTTTCAACTATCATCACGCGTGAACTAAATATTATTGTCGTCTTAATTTTTGGCCCCATGTGTATGAATGGCGGATTTGGGGTTGCTGCTGCGCAGCCCCATGCACAGCAGCAACCCCTTGTAGCATAACCAAGAAAAATAGACAGAAGAAGACAATTAGTCAAAAATCTGCTGAAAAAGCTTGATGCAATTTCCCTAAACTTTTGACGCAAATTGTTACCCAAAAGGCAACCTAGAGGGGAGGTGAATAGGATTGCTAACAATAATAGCTAATTAAAAATTAATAACTAATTAGCAGCACTGTAGAACAATATCCAAGAATGAATTAATAACAAAAATGAATGTGAAAAGTAAAGAGTAGGGAAGAGAGATCAAACACACGATGTATAGTGGTTCGGCAAGACGTAGCCTAGTCCACTTCTCAAGTTTGGACTTGAATTTCCAATATTCTTCGAATAGATTACAACCACTAGCTTTCCCGAGGAGATAGCGAACCGCTAGGATTTTTCCCAAAATCCTAAGAAAGAAACCTCACCAAATCACTGAGAATTTTGTAGGCAAATTCTCAGTACACCCACTGAAAAAGTATGTAAAAAAAACCTCTCTTAAAGAGTAAGTACAACAATTTTGCTCTCAAAACCCTCTAATTAATATTGTGAAAGTGAAATGTAAAAGGAGGATGCTCTGTGTTGACTGGGTTGTTGCATCGTGTGCTCTCTGTTTCCTAAATTGTGCTTGATGCTTCTGATCTCCAAAATCTTCGTTTATATAGCGTGAAACAAAAGAACGAACCGTTGGGGCAAAATCTTCGTTGACGCAGAGATTTGGTCTTCATTTGATTGAATATATGACTGTTGGAACCAGGGACGGAGCCAGTACTTCCACTACGCGGGGCGAAATTTTTTTCCAAAATACTTTTCAGGGGCGAGTCTATATATTTCATAGAAAAACTTTTTTTTTTTCTATATAATACTAGAGATTTTTCTTTTTCTTGCAGAGGCTACTGGCCCCCCTTTGGCTCCATCCCTGGTTGGAACCGTATATCTTCGCCAAAGATATTTGCAATGTAGCAATTTCAGAGAAAAAAATAAAGAAGAGATTTGCAACGTCCACCCGTAATTAATACTGAATTCCGGAGTCAACAAAGCTAATATGGAAATAAATCACAAAAATTGAACACAAATATGGCCTAACTGCCAAAGTTTGTGGGAAATTCAAAAAAAGGACCAAGTGGTCTTGATGTGGTCGGTCCAGTAGGGAGAAATTGAAGGGATCATGATCTCAATGCCATATTAAGATAAGAATTTGGCAAATATTAAGTCCAATATAGTATAGGACAAGGTTAATTTAGTAAAGTGGGTCTTTACTAGACACGTTAAAAATGGTATTGTTGTACACACATGCATTATTTTGGTGCCAAAAAGAAATCTTTAGAAAATTATAAATTTTCTAAGGGCTGAACAAGTGTAACTGTGTAAGTGATTGGATAAAAAAATGATAGGATATTTTAACATTATTTTCAAGCAAATCAATTTTGTTATAAGAACATAATCAAAATCACTTATTTCTAACACAAATATAAACGCTTGAAGAGATCAGTTGTTTGGCAAGATATGAGCATCAAACTGTACTATATACTTAAGAAGATTACATATTTGATGTCGGTTTAAAATTTTATGGCCCGGATAAAACATCGATCGCATGTAAAGTGTAACATGTACAATTCCATTCACAAGGGATGTGGAATTAATAATCTCACAACTAATAGTACTCCCTCTATTTTAAATTTCTTGTCTACTTTCACTATTCAGGTCACTTCAAAAAATTGTTTATAGTATTTTCAAATGTATAATGTTATATATATTCAATATAGATATCATTTGATAGTTCTCGTTGTGTTTTATTAAAGAAGTTTTCAAAATAATAAAAAACATTATATATTGAAAGATATAAGTAATTGAAAAATATCACTCATACACATAAATTGATAAGAAATTTGAGACGGAGGGAGTATTAACCTGATGAAACTACATAACTTATGCAGTTGTACATTCCTTGGCTATATTTTAGTTCTATTAAACAAATGGATCCTAAAAGTGAAAACGTATAATACGAAAAGGAAGTTGAATTGCTCATGTAGTCTAGTCTCGGGCACATAACATGGACAGTATTTTGGTTTTTGATTCATTTATTTTGCAGGCCTTAATGCTTAGATGTTTCCAGAAAAAAAAAAAAAAAAATTGGTCCGATAAACCGATCCTAAAAAGTATATGGAGTATTAGAATTGTTTTGACAAAATTTGGCAAGAAGTATTATTTTGAATGTAAACCATCTAGTATTTTATTGCTCTCAAAAGTGGTAATTAATAAAATTTCGACCATATAATAAATAGATAAATTCAGTTTTTATTAATTTCCCATGGTTAATTAATTTTTCCATCTGTAACTAATTTAAGAAATGTGAATTATTGGTAGAAATGGTAGTTAAGAGTGGGGAGCATTCTTAATTTGTAGAGTTTTATTATTAGTACTTCAGATAAGGCATGCATGGGAGAGTCCAAATTAAGAGATACATGCAGAGGCATTTGGCGAGATGAGGCTCAGAATCCTTACAGCCATTAAATTCCATGCTTGCTGGATGATCGATAGGATGTGGTAGCGCATAGCAGATTCCATGCATGGCCAATTTTGTATTCGATCCAAGTACTCTAATTCAGAAAGTCTAGGTACCCAGAAAGAATATCCAGAATTTACCCAGAATGTATAAATCAATGACCCAGATTTACTTGAAGTGAATCTGGGTCATTGATTTTCAAATTCTGGGTATATTTTCTGTGTATGTAGCAGTGTTGACTCTAATTTTGAGAGGTTGATCTAGCTTGGCGCGCCTTGAAGTCTAGATATTTCCTACGTACTGTCACAATCGTAGTTGTGGTACCGGAAGGAGGGGCCGGGCAAGTGGTGGCTAGCTCATACGATAAAGCTCTTGGATGCCCAACACTGCATCTCGAGATTGAGGCTCACTCCCCCCTTCCCCCATGTTTTTTTGAACGACAAAAAATTTCATTAATCATCGAAGAGGTTACAATGACTAATAGGAGCAAAGAGAAAACAACAAATTCAAGAAATTCTATGCCTAATCCGAGACCCAATCCTCGATTGGCAAGGAGCCAACCAAAGACACCCCCACACCTAATGGGCAAAGCCCACACCTGTAAGGCCGAAGCCTAACAACCCTATGGGTCCAAAAACCCGAATATAACACAACGCGCAAAGAAAACAAGGCCCGAAAAATACCCAGATTAACATTACAGCTCAAGGAGCAAAACCCAAAAGGATTAAGCCCAACCCAAAAACCCATCAAACCCAAACCCTCCAACGGCCGACACTACCATAATCTGCCGTCCAACCACCACCACGGCACACCACCGCCAAAGACCCACCAGAACTAGAAAAGAACCAACCAGACAACGAAGCAAGCCCACGACATCGATGACCCCGAAAGCAACTGGACTCCGTAAGAGTCCGCCGAGCAACTGCCAATCCGATCCTCACAAACGGTCGAGACCCCGATCACAGTGAAACTAAAAAAACGCCGCCATGAGACGCCAAACGTCGACACCCAAAAGCACCCAAGCGAAGCCACAATCCTGTCCAACCCAAGCGCCAACTAAGAGGCCTCCACATGCCGTTAAGCCAAGCTGTGAATACCTAGGAGAAAAACACGGAGGGAGGCCTTAACACCATCAGCCTCCATGAAAGCCCTCGCCGTTAGGCCAAACCGGTAGTCCCAAGAGAGAAACCGGCGGACGATCGATGAAAAACTGGCGGAGAAAGACCGGTGGATGAACAGCAGAATAAGCAGTGTGGAGAGAGAGAGAGAGGAATGATCAGAGCCCGGGGGGAGGAGGAGAGAAGGCGGCGCCTCCCCCTTCAGGCGGAGAATGCTAGACGAATGATAGTCTGTTGAGTTTCTTGAGAGAGAGGGTGAGGAGTGGTCTTTTTCCCCTTCTCCCATGTAATAAATAACGAATGACGAATGACGAAAAGGAGGGGGGGGGGGGGGATGGTTCCGGGGACATACTTTTAAAAACAAATTTTGACGCAACATCTTAGCCGTTGAAATAGATGGTTGAGATTAAAACACTAAAGTTGTACACTCTCTCTCTCTCTCTTCTCTCCATCTCACGAATTCAAATAGGCCTTAAAGTCTCGTTGATTTTCACCCTTAGACCAGAAAGATAAACCACATGGCCTCAAAAATTTAACTAGCAGGCCTTAAGCATTTTTTACCTAGTATTTTGATGATAATGGCCTCTAATCTATTTATATTTTGAAATCATTCAGGCCTTTATGCAAATGATACCACTTTGCTTTTGTCAACCTATTCAGAAATAGCTTGGACTTTAGGCTTTGATTAGCCTTGAACTTTAAAGCATATCTAGGCCTTTACTACTGTTCGACAATCATTACAGGCCTGAACTGAGACATTTGCCCCCCAATTCTAGCTTGGTTGCTTCTGGCAAAGGCCTCTGTGGAAGTTTCACTTATCGAGGAAATTCTGGAAAGTCCTCATCTACCACCCTTTCTTTAGGTTTGTGCTCTCTCCTAACTTTAGGACTTCCTTCATTGCTGCTAAGGCCTTCGTTAGAGACTGGAGGAACTTTCGATTTTAAAGCAATTGAGCGCTCCTTCCCATTAGTCATGAAGTTCACGGCCTTATCTAAATGATCTAGATCCATGTCATCTTGTTCCAAGACTTCTTCCATCTCGGTGTCCTTCCAGACCCGTTTCTCCATTTCTTCAAGCATCTCAGATTCTTCTTTTTCCCTTCTTGCCGCTTGTCTAAATCGTTGGAATCTTCTCTTCTAAGATCTGGACAAAGGTGGAGGCCTTGATGGAAATTTAGGGTGTTCGGCCCTACACCACTCATTTGGAGGAGTGATATGAGGCTTCATAGTCCTAGGCCTCCCCTGGGCTGGCGCGGTGATACTGATCTTGCATAAGTCTTCCTGGACATTCTCAAGGCTTGTGGTCAGCCTGGAGAATACAGATAAACGCCTTTCTGGCGGCCTAGTCTTGTTTCCTTGAAACTGTCTTTAAGGCATGTCCTCATAAGGATCTTCAATCACACTTTTCAACTGAGGCCTTGAAGACTCCACTTTCTGACCACACTCGTTGCATATCAACGAGCATCTAAGCCTTGGCGACTTCCTTATCTCTGGCGTAGGCCTGTTCTATCTCAACCACTGTTGTTGTTGCCAAGGCCTTTGTTGTCGCTGATTAGGCCTGTTGACATGTCTGTGGAAAGGCATGTACTCATCTTCAAACTCGTAATCCTCATAATTGGCCCTACGTGTCCCCTTTGAGGGTGCCCCCGAGCTGACTTTGGCTCTTAGGGTTGTCCTTGGAAGGCCTTTCATGTTGACAGAGATCAAATTTGTAAGAACCCGTATTTTTTAGTGTTTTTCGGGAAATAATTTTGGGGAAATGTGAGAAAATGAAAATAGAGTAAAATGGGTCAATATGGAGTTTGTAATTGCATAAGGGTGTATTTTAAACACATTCAAAACACAAGGGGTGTAAATGTAATTGGTGGGGTGTATATACAATGGTATATGGCTAATTTTATTCATAACACACTCTCTCCTTCTCTCTCTACATAGGTCGGTCCTCTTCTCTCACTACATAGGCCGGCCCTCTTCTTTCACTCTCCCCTCTCAAAATCCTTCAAAACCCACCTCAAATCCACCTCACTCACTCAAATAACTCAAGATCTAACCTCAAATCCATCATCCATGCGTGATTTGGAGTCTGGGTCTCCGTAGTTTCACTCGGATGAGGCTCTTTTCGGTTTGGGTTGCTTGGAAAGCTAGGGTTTTTCTTCTCCAACTCATTTGAAGCTTGATTTGTGATGTAGGGGACTTATTTCTACTCCCTTTAGTTGTATCTAGTTGATTTGTTGTACATACTTTGATATTGGTCTCAAATTTCTAGTCAAACTTGTTTCCACCATTGAAATGGGTTTTCTCCTTGATTGATTCTTGATCTATGAAATTTGTTGTTGAAATGCTTGTTTAGTTGATGAATTTACTCTCCTACATTTATGTTGGTTGTTGGATATCAAGGGAATTCGGTTTTGAATCATCAAAATTTAAGTTATGGGTTGAAATCTCGCATTTTGGAGAAAAGTTGTCGAATCTGGGTTTCTCCAACCGGTTGAGTAAAATGCTCCAACCGGTTGGAAGTGTCAGAAATTTTGTCTTCGAATCTGCCTTTGCCCAACCAGTCGGGCAAAAACCTCCAACTGGTTGGAAAATGCTAAAAAGTCATATTTTCATTCCTTGTTCTCTCATTGATTATTTGACGGTTCGTACATCTTCCCGACACATCTTTTCATCATTTGTGTTGACACATGAAGTTATGGGTGTGATTTAGGTTAAACGTTTTGACCTGTTACTACGAGAAATTGGTTTGACACTTATGTTGAAAATTGTGATATTTGAAACAAAAGTGGGAATTTTGGAAATGTTTAAATGAGTAACACATGTTGAATGGATAAAAGTGGTAATGTAATACTAGGGCCACCATTCGGTGCGTCCTTGGGCATGGGTGAACGGAGCCCGTGAAATTTAGCGGGGGTGAACGGAGCCCGTGAAATCCGGCAGAGGGACTTGTTCCCTATAATTTAAATTGGATGGGATTATAGGCGAAAGGACACGATAATCAGTGACTTGGACACATGGATACGAAAGCAGACCCATGGATACGTTGTTGGATCTTTGGACATGTAGTTGGACACATGGGTACTTTATGAGCATGTATCACATGTTTGAGTCTCCCTTATCATTCTTTGGTTCATTTCATTCATACATTATACACCTAGCGTTAGTAGAATGGTTTCCTACTGGGCTAGTGAGCTCACCCTATCATTTTTCGGGAATCGGCAAGGAACATGAGACAGATGCTTGGAGTGTGGATGCAGGACATGAAGCATATTTGACAATGAAGTTATTTTGTCATCTTTATACTTAATATATTTTGGGAAGATGATTATGTAACTTCAATTTATTCAATCTTTAACAATCTCAAATTTTGTAATAACTTTAATATTTTGACAATTGTATTTGGGTAAGGGTACCCATTGACTAGAGACATGTGGAACTTTGACTTGGATTTATACTATTGACTTCGACTTTTCAACGGCTATATGTACGACTTTTGATCAATCAGAAGTAGATTTTATATGTATTTCGATTATTAAAAATGAGGGCGTGACAACTTAGTATCAGAGCATTAGGTTTAAAAACCTAGAGACCGTGGGGAGACTTGTTGTAACGCCCCACATTTTGGGAACGTTATTTATTACAAATACTAAATAAAAGTATTCATAAATTTGGTACATTAAATCTTTTCTCAGCAAAATATATTTATTCCATTCGGGTGGGGTCTACGGCTACTCCTAGCCCTCGGTTTGGTCACCTCCCATCTCGGCAGCACGGTCGACTCCGTAGCTTCCCAAGCTATAATACGCTTCCTGTTCATCTCGAAAGCCTAGCATAATACGTTGGAGTTGCAAAACAACATCGTGGTATTATGCCAGGGTCACACAAGTGCAACACCGTGAGCGAGATGCCCAATAGCTAACTTTTACCCCATTCTTATACTAGCAATTCTAAAACAATATATGATGCAGGAAAAGTTTAATGGCAGTTAAATAGATATTCGTATCTATATAAAATATGCCAGTGCTCGTGCCAATGTAGATCAGTGTCTTTTCAAATAAGAGTTTCTCGCAGCAGAATAAAGTGTCTCGTTTAATCTTTTAGGGTCAGCATTCTTCTTCAAATTTATTAATATTGGGGCACTGTTCCGACCACCGGGCCGCAGTCCAATCACTCAAAGTAATGGTCCATACATGCCACTTGGCACTTGCATCTGATGGCCGCTAAACTTTCGCACGCACTCTCACGAACATGGTCCCAGTCGCTCCCGGGATTTCGACTGCCGAATATGTGCGATGGCCGATTGATCCAAGTGATATTCAAAGAGATGTGGTTTTGTAAAAGCACGGGTTTTGTAAAAGCACGGGTTTTATAGCTGTGACTAAGCCATATTTGTTATTTATGAAAATAACTCAGAGTCGCCACTTGACATAATTCTTAGTGTGTCAAGTCACCATCGAGAAAGTTGTCGTTTGTAGAATGCCTCAGGCCTGAAGACCTGGTTTTGTTTGATAGAAATGCCTCGGGTCTGGAGACCCGGTTTTGTTTGTTAGAAATGACTCGGTTTTTTGTTTGGTCTGTGGTTTTAGAAAAGAAAAGGTTTGGTAATTCACAGTTACGTGTAGGAAAGCCGGAGCAAACTTTTTCAACATGAGTAAACGAAAACTTGTGACAACATACATACATACAATGAAAAGAGATAGTCTGTTTGAAAATGAACTTTATTACAATGCATGAGACTTTTACAAAAGAAAGGGGAATAAATACAAAAATAGGATTTGGACCGAGCCCGGGTCTCAGGGTTGCCTACGTATCTCCGGTCGAAGGAGAATCAGGTCATCACGTAGTTCAAGATGGTAAAAAGGTTTTATTCAGGACCGAGCCGTCATCTGGCTGCCTACGTATTCTCCGGCTTCAGGAGAAATCAGGTCTCGCATAGTTCGGAAGAACGCTAGAGTTTTAGAGAAATTAATCATCGCAGGGGGATTTATGACAGCGGTGCAAAAGTTGGGGATATATAGTATGGAAACTCCGGGACATCTCCGGAAGATTCCGAGACTGGAGACAGGTCAGAGATGACTACACGACTCGGTGGGAAAAGTATTGAAAAATTGGTTTTCGGGGGTGCCGACAGTTAACAAGGGTCCCGAGAAGTTATTTAGGTGGTTACGTGGCCGAAAATCAGTCCGGAACGCAGTTTACACATCCATATGAAAAGTTGTCAAAATCTCGTCCGGAGCCAAAAATGGCTGCCGGCGGGCCCCGGGATGTACCCGACACAATTTTGAAGAGTAAAAGTGATTATAGAAGGTCTGATGTTTTTAGAGCAAAAAGTTAAAAATACATGACCGGAGCCGGAAAAAGACGCCCGGTGGTCCCCGATAAATATCCGGTACAGTTTTAGATAGTAAAAGTGAGCGCAGTTCACTCGGCTGACTTTGTAGTAAAAAGTTGAATTTGGCCGCCCGGAGCTGAAAAATGGTCTCAGGCGGGTCCCGGGTCGTCCCGGTAGGGTTTATATACCGAAAATAGGTTTTCAAGGTTTGAGGGGTATTTTAGTAAAAATTGGTGAAAATTGGTTTCAGGGGTTCGGATGACTGAGTAAAAATTGGTTTCGGGGGTTCGGATGACTGTCGGCGGGCCCCAGGTGGCTTCCGGATCAAATCCGTAGGCGGGACTCAGTCTGGGTATAGTGGAAAGGTATTTTGGTAATTTTGACATGGAGCTGACCCTGGGGGTGAGGCATGAGTATTTTGGTAATTTGGGAGAGGAGCTGACCCTGGTATTGACGCAGGGGTATTTTGATAATTTTGGGGAGAAGCTGGTTACGGATCCGGAACAAAGTCAAGACGGACCCTACGACTCCTTGGCATGCATGACATTATCTCGAAGTGCACACAGAATACAGTATGAATGACATGAATGTTGAAAATAGTCCGGCTTCTCGAAGCACGCGGACAGCCTAACTGGGTGCCCTAAGGCAAGTTTGCAGTAGGGACACAAGAACAGTTGAGATAACATGAATCATTCCCGGGATTTAATCCCGATGCTTTATTTTTTAATTGTTTTGTACGACTGCCCGGACGGCTAGTCAGGTCAAGGTTATAGTGATCTCAGAAGATACAGAAAAGACCTAGAGGTGATGGTAGAGCCACGCAATGGACCCGTTTGAAGTACCAAACCCCTTTGGCGCGTACGCCATTATGACAGTCTTTTGGTATTCCTCGCCGCAAAACCCTAACGAGAATGACGCGGTGCACAGCGACAGCGTACGTTCATTCTTAGATATATGTCCATGGATAATAGACTGACTTGATATGAATGCGTAATATAAAGACGTCCGGTTTGGACGCAGGGCTGGCCCGGGCAGTTGCCGGGCCAGTACGATTCTAGATGTACCTAATACATACTGAAAGCAGGTAAACAACAATTGATATTTAAATTCACTCACAGACTCCCGGTTCGAACCCCGGGTAGAGAAACAGATGTATAAAGTTGCCCGAAAAATCGGCTAAGCCTCCGGCAGAAACTGGTTGATTTGGAGCCGGAAATCGGGCAGCGTAACAACAGGATTGGAAGATCGGAAGTCGGAACTTGGACAGAGCTACTGCTAAGCCTTGACTACCGGTAATTCTTCTCGGAGAAAAACCAGCAGAGCTTCCGCGTAGCATTTATATCCCGAGATTCCACCTGGGGAATCCGGCAGAGCTTCGGCGCAACTCTGACTACCGAGGTTCCTTTCTGAGAAACCCGGCAGAGTTACCGACTAAGCTAAACTCCCAACCCTGCTCACCAAAATGGCTGAAGAATTCTCAGACCGGTCCAATGTGACCCGAGAAATTCAACACGATTGTGCCTATGCTTCACGTGCATCTCATTTCCATTTAGAATCGATAGACGTTTTCCTACTGGGCTAGTGAGCTCACCCTAATAATTTTCAGGTACCCAGCATGGATCATGAGGATGGGTTGCTTGACGTGTGCATGCATCTTTTGAAAGGCTTATAAAGAGTTACTCCATCATCTTTGGACATCTATTTTTGGAAAGTTGGTTTTGTAACTTATTTGTAATCTTGTCTTTTGACTATGGTTTGTAATAACTTTAAGAAATATTCACTTTTAATTGGGGCTATGGTGACCGTAGATATGGACGATGTTGACTTTTGACTAAGTGTAATATTGCTTGTGAGACTTTGACTTGACCGTGGAGTCGTTGACTTCAACGTGGATATTGTGTACATTATCCTTTTGAAAATTGAGGGCGTGACAGGTAAAAGTCTCAGACATTGAGATTGTCAGACAAATGCCCAATACTCGCTGAAATTCGGAGATTGGAGTCCCTTATTTCATTCATGGCTGAACTAACAGAGTAAGTAACATCTTGAGATATTTCACGGCTATCCACAAGCATATAATTGCGCATACTATCAAAGGATTCATTCAAGCTTTCAACACTTACTTGAGGCTGTGGTGGAGATCTGAGAGCCTCTTGTTGTCGTGCTTCTTCTTGTAGTCGTTCTTACTCTTGAAGGGATGCTTCAAGTTCGGCATGTTCATCGATTGTTGCTTCGGATTACAGCTTTGGATCTTCCTGTGGAGGAGGAATGGGTTGTTGAGCACCTCGTCGTCCCATTGTTCACCCTTTGTCGATTGGGGTCCCACTGAGCGTGCCAAAATATTTTCCTGGAAAAACTCCAAATGAAACTGCGAGCGCCTGAGCGATTTGTGTAACGGGCATGCCAGGACTGTGCGGTACAGTCCGTTTGTAGTAAATGCTTTCATGCGTTTTTCTGACTTCTTTCGTAGCGGATTGCGTGCAACCCAAAGGGTAGAGTTGCAAAGTGGTTTGTGGTTTGCCTTATCATAAAGGACTTCAATAATTTCCCAACCGTGTGGAAAATGAGAAACAACAAAGTAAAATAAAATCCAACTTGTATTAATGAAGATTAATAAAGTTAGGGTACAAGGAATCGCAAAATAAGACCTAGGCTACGGCTAGATTTGTAGAACGATGAGAAAGATAAAACAAGAACTAGGTTGTGCTAGAATCTTGTCGAAGTAAATAAACTCAACGGAGTTGGTGGCTTCAACGGTTGAGGATCTTTGATAGATAAGTCGTGAGACTTGGGTAAGTCGAGAGACTTGATTTTTTAACCGTGAGGTTGATGGTTGTGGAACCCGTTTTCTGTCTTGAGTTCTCATATTTATAGGCCCTTGGCACCAACTCCAATGTGCTGAGATGCTGCCTTGTGTCTTCTTCAACTTTTCGTCTTCGTTGATGACTGTCAAGTATCCTATGCTATCAAATTTCCCTCTCAACTGGCAGTTATTGGAAGTTATTTTCTCAGCCTGGAGCCGCAGAGACCTCTATGCCCACTTTCTACTTCCTCCTTCCACGGTTAGTGGGATAGTGGAGAGTTGGAAAGGTTATAGGATTGCAACATGTGGCAATAACCACCTTCCTATCTTTATTCTGATAACTCTTAGAAGTTATTTTCTGCTGAAAACACCTTTTAATTATGCACGAGCATTTTTTACAAGGAAGTTACATTTCCTTATTTTAAGGAAAATGGGGATAAACTACTCCTCCCATTTTCACTCACCATTTTACACGTGTAAATGGTACAAATGAGGGCCATTTATATTTATTTAAATGGCTTTAATTCTCAATAATCTCAACTGCCTCTTTTTATAATTATGGGCTAGGACCTTCTGATTATAAATAGTGGCCAAATCTTTAATAAATTAATTGGGCCAAGACTTACTAAAAATAAATTAATGTGGCCCATTACTTTTACAACTAAAATTAGCCTAATTCAGCCCAAAAATAATACTTTTCGGCCCTTTTGGAAAAAATGCCAAATTTGAATACAAACACTTTTAATCCCAAATTCATTTCTCTCTTTCCTAACCTCCACAAAACTAACAACCAGACGTTCCACATTCTAATCATTCAACTTCAATTTTTTTGCATCAACGTAATATCTCAATTAGTTTTTTTAATATATTGCTATAATTTTTGTAGAATATTATACATGTAAATAATTTATTTTTATATAAAATTTATACTTCGACCAACTTTGTGGGAGTACTTCTTATATATTAGTACTTGAATATTTATATACCTTTTCAAGAATTAATTCTTGGTAGATGAAGTTAATTGGGTTTTTTAAAGATACCCCTTTACTATCTTATCTTGTCCTTTTCACGAGCAACTAGTTTACTACATCTATGGCTCTAGAAATTTGACAACATATGATTAATATATGCTTATAGAAGTTTGGATAGTATGAATGGGACCATTGTTCTTTTCATTAAAAATAAATATGACATCTAAAGTTTTAAAAAAAGGTGAAATCGTTGTAGTTGGCTCTAATTTATTGAGCTTTACACTCGCTTTGATTTGATTTGGCTATGCATGTGATAATGTGGTTATGATGCACTAGTGCTTGATAGAGCTGGGCATCGTGTCAGGTCGAGTCTGTACACACCCCAATTTGGCTTTGCAAGTATTTAAGGCTGGTTCTATGGTATTTGGTGGGTTTGAGTGTTAAAGACAACAAAATAAAGAAAGATTGGAAGAGAGTTACTGGTAAATAAGTTTGGTGAAAATAGTATCTTAATTATTTGAATTGGAAAAATGGTAAAGTTACTTTTAGTGGATGGCAATTAACTGACAACTCAGACGTGGGAGGTCAATGTAATTTCAGAGTCCTTGGGAGATTTTTCTATATTTGTCAGAAATCTCCTAGAAGATCAAAGTAATTTACCCTTCTTCTTCTTCTTTTCATAAATTGCATATAAACCTAGTTATCGTTAGGGGTGAGCATGGACCGGATTGGTCCGATTTTTATAGTAAACCAAGAACCAAACCACTACTCACTGATTATGAATTTTGAGAACCAAACCAACCCATAAAATTTATAGAACCATTCCAATCCAAAAGATAAAAATATGGTTTGGTTTCAATTTTGAACCACGGTTCGCTTGAAATTGGGATATCAACTCCATAAACTATTTAAAGTACTCTTTCAAAACTTATATTAGAACAAGTTATGTTAAAATCATAAAAACTCAACTAGCATCAACCAATTAAAGAAGAGTAGAATAACAGTAACTAGTGAAAGAATAAGGCCATGGAATAGAGCATTAAATAAGAAAATTAGTACCAAGGTAAAACATTAGGAAATAAATTGACTAAGCCCAAACAGGTACCATGTATTTTTAAGGTATTGAAATTATAGGAACAGGTTATTATATATGCAAGTTTAACAATTAATATTGGAAGTGAAAGATTAGGGTGATGGAATGGAGCATTAGATTAGGAAATTTAATTTATTGAATATGGGAAAAAATTATTTAGTGTATCTAAATGGAGTAAATTCTATATGAATATAGTATACGGTTCGGATCGGTTTGAAACTAGAACGTCAATGTAAATCCACAGACCAAACCATTTTATACGGTTTCTAATTTTTAAAAACCGGGACCAAACCACATTACTAACAAACCAAGCAAAACCATTCGGTTTGGATTGGTTTGGACTTGATTCACTTTTGCCGGTTATTTTGCTCACCCCTAGTTACCATGAAAAATGGATTCATATGTGCCAAAGTCCCAGTTAATTTAACACGTAAGGCTCTGTTTGATTTGGATATTCCATATTACAAAGGAGTGTGGGATCAAATTCCTACTGAAAATGCGAAGACATATGTGACCAAATCACTTTTTTAGAGAGAGCAAGTGGGGTTTTTTTCAAAACCGATTCTCAAAATCTTTAAACGAATACATTCTTATCTTCTCATTTATTCCATTATATTCCACATCTCTAATCCAAACCAAGAGCCCAGACCCAAGTCAAACGAGGAATACGCAAATGCCGAAACTTCTGTGTCCTGATTGTAATTTCAAAAACATTATGGGTCTAAAACGAGGAATACACAAATGCGTTAAGTGGGGTAATACTACAGTTATTATTTAACGGATTGAAATTCTGCGGTCTCCTCTCTCTCGCTTTCTCCGCTGCTGAATTGCACCAATCCACACCAAGCTCCCGCCGGCCGCCGGCCGCCGTGCACTGCCGCGGCTGTCGTCTGGTGTGTCATCTCTCTCTCTCTCTCTCTCTGATTTTTTGGTAAGTCGATGTATGTATGCTATGTGGGTGTTGATTAGTATATTTTCTTTTTTGTTTGAATCCAAGTTCTAAGATTGACCTTCATAGCGTTTATTTTACTGGTTCATGATCTTCATTTATTTGTTTTTTGGTAATTTATTACTGTTTTTTGACTAAATAATTGCATTTACTACTTTTAATAGTTCTCCTGTTTGTTTACCAGTTCAGACTTCAGACTTCAGAGTGATGAACTGAATTCATTTTGAAAATCATATCCTAAAGAAATAGACTTGTTCTAACATAGTATCAGACATCACATCGGTTGTAAACTCAGTTATAAGCTTTCTAAAATACCGGGCTTTCCCCCCGGATTTAATTGAGCTCCCGCTAGTAGACACGTGCGGTTGCTGCCCTGTATTAGTCAGTTCATTGGGCCAGACGGATTCTGAGTTGCAATAAGAACATTTTTGTGAAGAATATGTATGCAAATGTGAGAACGGTAATGTTTAAGTGATGTTAATTATGCAAGCAGAGTACAATAATCTTTATTCGCAAAGTTAATTAGTAATTTTGTAGCTTCAAGTGCGAGAATGGGCAGGTCTTAGTGAAATTCTATTGGTAGTCAATCAACTCTTTTGATGATTGTTGCTTTATGTTCTTCTTGTTGATAATTGAGCTTTGTTGAATTATGAACCAACATGACAAATTGACAACTATATTCTTTTCAATTATCCTGATGATTTTTCTTATGACGTGGATAGATCTTTATGAATACGGCTGCAAAATTGTGTGGGAAGCATCTTAGATGTTCGCTTAGGGCTACAAAAAGCTTAGGGTCAGCCCTGACTAGAAGCAATGGTAAAACCGGGTGAAGAGTTGCCTTTTTCGGAGAGTTCTCCTCAGTTCTTCAAAGTATTTCTACCTGATCAATCCTCTCAACAAGTGGTAAAATCTAATCCCCTTTCTTCTCTCTACAGAGGATTATTTATCTCCAGAGCGTTGATCACAGCATGTTTGAAAGTACTATTTTGATGGTTATATAAAATCCTTGTGGCCACAAAAATTGGAGACTGATTGAAGGTTTTGTTTGGTTGGCCGCTCTCTGAAATTTCCAAGTTTTCAGGAAAGCCAGTGTGTTTTTTTTCTGTATTTTCACTGCCGTTTCCTCAAAACCAATACTCCCTCCATTCCAAAATAAATATGGACAATTGTTTTGGGACGGAGAGAGTATTTTTTTAATCCAATCAAATGAAGTTCATTCTCATTCTATTAATATTTCCATTATTATGGAAGTCTGAGAACAAAAAATGTTTTGCCGAAAATTCTGTCATCATCATGGTATTATTAGGAATTGGTTTGGAAAACAGTATTTCAATTATGTGTGGTGTAGTTATAAGTGTTCTATGAAAAATTCTATCATTTTCATGATATTATTAGGAATTGTATCTGGAAAAGACAGCATATCTATTCCTGCAATGTAAGTTTCTTCTCTTTTTTTCAGTTTGATTTGTTTCTTATTGAGTGTAATGGTAAAATAAAATAAAAAAGTTATCTTATTGGATGATTAACTCATTCCTTGCTATTTTATCATAGCAAATCCCGCCAGAATTTGTGAAGTATTTCAATGGAGTTTTACCTTACAATTCTACAATTACAAGTCTGGAGGAAAGATCATGGAAGGTAGAATTGAACAAGGTCAATGAATCTTTGTATTTCCATGGAGGTTGGCATCAATTTGTGTTGGATAACTCACTAGAGTTTGGAGACTTTCTCACTTTCTACTATGGTGGTAATGCGAAGTTTTATGTCAAAATATATGGCAAGAATGGTTGTCTGAAGGAGCCAAATGCTCCTACTAGTGATATTCACAGAGCAATTTCACATTCGCAAGAGAATCAAACAGTTGAGCATAGTAAGTTTCTCTGGATATGCAAATGCATGAGCAGGGTTGGTGTTGTGACTGCATATAGGGCCCCATTGCTACTACTATTGAGTAGATATTAACGCGGAAAATAAGGTTGATCGGACATCGGTAGACAGATGATTAGATCCTGTCTGCCTTGAAAAACTTTAACAGCTATTATAAGTTGAGAATTAACTGCAAGGCAAATATGTCTGATGATGTGGCTGCTTATGTTCGATCAATCTGATTTTTTTGCATTTGTTATCTTGTCGAGGAGCCTAACAGAATGAACGGTTCTGATCAGATTATGGGGCCTGAGGATGGACTGATTTGCAGTCACAGCAGCGCTGCTGCTGTGGCCCCCAAGTCATGGCACCAACCTGGATGTGTAGACTGCAACATGTGGAACAACTGCATTGAACTAAACTTGCGGTTTAAACAATGCAGGGAAATCCAAACGGCTGTTATGCGAAGTAAGTAGCGATGAAATTGCTGACAATAATGTATGCTCCCGGATACCTACAGGGCTTCAAAAGAAAGGCAGGGCTCTTAAGGAAGCCAGCAAATTCATGTCCAAATTTCCATTCTTCAAAATTTGCATGAGCTCTACATATGTGACTAGAGGACCTGTGGTAAGGTTATGAACCCTGTATGTTCATAGAGCAAAAATGCATATATACTATTACACTTTCTGATGTTTGTAGTTGATTTCCTCTCCCATGATAAATTAGGCAACACAAGAATGTGTTATTTTCCCATGGAACATCCGTTTAGGCTGTGCTTGGATCTTGGAGATGAGGACTTCTTCTGGTAGTCGGCCACAAGTTTAACAGATACAATATGTAGAGCTGATCACTTTTGACTTCACATTGAAGATATTTGTCTGCCGATTTTTTATTGAAATATTTCTATGACATTTTGAGGTCCTCTCATTTTAAATTAAAATACCGACCATTGAAGCTTAGTGTTTTGGAAATCACTACTAAGGCACCACTTCCACACTAATCTGGACGGTTTTCTGCATAAATTTTTTGTCATTTTTCTTTTGAAGAATGGAGGTCCACTCATTTTTCTTAGTATCATGGGAACGGTGCGTATTGAGATGCCCTCGTGAATAAATGTGTCAACCTATATAGCACGGGCACGTCACCCCATGTCTTGCATGACAATCTCCAGACATGCATACTACACTCAAATCAAAAGTGTCAGGTTTTTTCTCCATTTTATATTTGGACAATCTGTGAACACTCGAGAACATGGCTTGGGACACGCTAGGTGCTAGGACACTCTCGGGATACATCAATGAAGTCACAGGAAATTGTAAGTGCCAGTAAAAGCTAATAAAATTTTGTGCTTTTGTGTGATGGGTAATTATTTGATTATAAAGACGGATGTGAACTATGAATCGATTTTTGTTGGAATACTCGGATACAATGACAAATCTAATGATGTAACTCCATATGTGAGATCAAGTCATATATAGTGTTTCTATTATGATTAGAACATTTTTGTTCTTTGTCATCATTTATATTTCTATCTCTACTAGTATATATTTGACTTACACAAATTCATCTTCTTAATGTGTCCCCAATATGTCTTGCCCTTTATTTTTTTTAAAATCACGTGTTAGATTGTCAGCCTCATGTTGGCATGTCAATATCGGTGCAATACCAACTGTCAACTATATTGGAAAGAGCCGGACGATAAGATGCCTTACTATACGGACCTTCTGCATTTTGCAGAATGTACCAGTGAGCTTCGTCTGCAGCGATATGGAACAGGATAGACAGAGTGCAACACTTGTTGTTTCAGATAAGTCGTGGCCTGTGAGATTGTGCAGAGGTCGAAGACATGTACGCATGTTCACCCAGGGTTGGCCCCTCTTTTGCAGAGAAAACGCGCTAAAAGTAGGAGATGTTTGTGTATTTGAACTTGTTGAGAGAAATGATTTTGTTCTGAAAGTTTCTGTTTTTAGATGTCTGGAATGAGTGATTCTTTGTAGGTGATATGTTGAACTATGTACTTCTGAGACCCAAAAAAATAATAATAATAACTTAAGCTTCGTTGTATGGCATTTCTCTAACTAACGTGTTTCACATATTTAAACATTAGTTTTCCGAAGTACTGAGCTAGAACAGTAATTTATTGAGATGAAGTATCTATCAGGTTACTCTCTTTTGCAATTTGTGGGCTGTATATAGTTCGTATTTATGCTTCCCTTGTTAGTTGTTCCAACTCTCTATTAGGATAACATGTCATCTCCTTGTGTTTACTGTATGGAGACAACTAGAGAGGTGCTGAATTTCGACTTTTTTGTGTTTGTTTGTTAAGATTTTTTTGAACCGAGCTCGCATAGGTTTGAATCAAAGCTCAACTTGTTCATGATCTTTAACAAATGGAGTAACAAATATCATCCATTTTTGTTTTTCAATAACTGCTTGTGATTCAACCTGTCACCATCCGTACTCTGATATCACTTTGGTTAATTTATATTGGATGAACCCTAAAATCGTATTATCAAAAAGGAAAGAACCTGAGCCATAAAATAAGAGTCAGCGAGAAATTGATGGGTTCCAACAACTGACGCTTATTTCCTTGCAGCTTTTTCTTTGTTTTGTCTTTTTATATTTTGTCATGTTTCTGCCTAATTTATTTGCGTATCAATATAACTAAGATGATTTTTTTCCGGAATAAGAAAAAAAAAAAACAATGTGAACAAAATCTGGAGGTGAAATTCAGTTTATAGTCAAAGTTCCCAATTTGGGGGTAAAATTCAGTTTATGGTCGAAGTTTTCCACTTTTCTGGTTCGTCTCGATAGAGACACCGAAAAGAGTAAGACATTAGGAACTAAATTGGAAACAAAAACATTGAGGAAAATTCTATTCGCATCCCACTTTTTGCTTCATACAACCCTCTAAATTTTTTGGAATATTAGGACAAAATTACCCTCATGTGTAATGAGCATGTTACTCATCAAATTGTATTACATCCGAGCACATACTTAAAACCATAATACCATTACTTCTAAATATTTCGATAAAAAACACCCAATACAACCCATCTTCTTCCTCCACCCTCCTACATAACAATACTCCCAATACCACACCTCACGTTTCTTCTCCGACGACCTTCCCCCAATTACCCCTCTGGCGACCAGTGATTTCTCCCCACTTTTTTTCTTAGAGTATCGGAAAACAATAAGGAAAATCAAAGCAATTCCTACTCTTTTTTCTTCTAAGAGGTATCCCTATTGTTAGAGTACTTTGATGTATCTCCAAATCCTCCCAAATTCCTAGATATTGTCGACGTCATCTGAAAGCTTAGAACACCATGGTAGCTGAGGAGGAAGTTGGTGGCTTGGACATGGTGGTTTGGGAGTCCAAACCGTGACAAGTGGCAAGCCCAAACCTAATTTGATATTAAATTCGTTATCCCGACCGTTTCAGATTCAATCCTGAAAATTGTAATGTATGACATATTTTCAGGTATTGAAATCTGAACCTGCATTCGAATATTAAACTAATATTTCAGGTATTAAAATCAGAATTTTCTTAATGTTTTTGAGTTTTAAAATCCGAAATTCTCAAACATTTTCGGTACTGTGTATCCGAAATTGAGCAGCAAGCAAAAACACTTATCATTTGGGTTTTCTTGGTCTCTTTAGACGGGAGATCGTGGTGGTGGTGACTGGTGGAGGTGGTGGAGCTCATGGTGGTTGGGCGGAAGTCTTTCAAAAGTTTTTGTTCGGGTATTTCAAAATTGTTGGGTTGTATTTAGCAAATAAGTGAATTTGTCACATCGTGGTGGGTGGTTGTATGTAGCAATTGGATTTTATAAGCAAATTCTGGGATGCAAATAAAATTTGCCAAACATTGTGCTTTCCTTTGATTTATCTCCATCTCTTTATCCCTATCCTTGTTTTGCAGTTATCGTAATTCGGTGTGTCCAGCGTTGAGGGCATGCTTCTCTAGTTGTGTTATTCTTTCGAGATTTTCGGGGTGCTTCGATTGGACTTCATTTGTTATCCTGTTTTATTGGGTTTTTGTTTTGTTTTATTTTGCCAAGTTGTGTTTATTGTGTTGGTGGTCGTATGTGGTTGTTTGTATTCGTCTGGTTGACCTGTTCATTTGCTATTAATGATAAGTTTATAATTTCTCAAAACAAAATTTGGTAAAGTACAATCAGTTTATGAAGACAATTTCATTGACGCTGCTCCTGCGACTACATGTTGACATTCACTGACCTCACATGAGAAATCACGGAAGGAACTTTCACATTTGGGGATCCTGATCCATACAAATAAAGCTAACTCGATTCGCATTCACCTGAACTCGGGGTACAAAAACAAGGAAACATATTCACTACTGAATAAGTTCGTACCTATCAACCTAATTGCATAATTATCATACAGTTCTAAAAGAGGTAAAGAGCAAACAAATGAACTCTCTTGCTAATTATCTAGAAAATTCTTTGTGGTTCCTAAAACGATATGGAAAAAAAAAAAAAACAATTGATGACTAATTCTCGCTGAAAAATGATAGCTTCAGTCATGAGTACCCCGATATTTCCTGTAATCGATCGATCTTCGACTTGTTTCTGCATGCTTCTTCTCTCCTCCCTCTTGATCTACTGCTAACTTTTTTTGCCTCCGCTGCATCTCCTCAACATGCCGCCGCCATAAAGATTCCCTCTCTTTCCTTGGCGTCTTTGCATACCTAGGATCAGCCTTAAGAAGACGTTTAGCTGTTGACCAAGAAGTAATAGCAGTTTTAGCATCTTCTGTATCTTGAACGGCTAGTTCTGGAGTTATCACATCAGATAAGAGAGCCTTGAACTCATATACACACCTCTGAAAGAATAAAAACCAAAAACAAATGAGTTATGATGCAGTAGAATTTAGGTTATGTATTTCATTTTGTCACGTAGTGTCATGTGAGTCTATAATGGGCGTGAGAGCCTTTCATTTAGTATCCTTTATCATTTTGGAATAGAATTATCAAGTGCTATCTCTTTGTATCCCATTTTGGCAGTTTTCTGTCGAGTATCTCAATGGAATATTCTAGTTGCACCATTTGGTATCAAAGCTCCTAGCTCAAATCCTTACCCTTCATCTCGCCAGAAACTTTGCCAGAAAGATAACCTCGCCGGAAAAACTCACCGGAAAATCCCAAATCACCTCATTCCACTCAAAACTCATAGATTTATCCATTTCCGAACATTTTCAGCCCTAAATCAAATCCTAAACCTACAAATCAGACCTGTACGAACCTCTTTAGAAGCAATTTTGAGCTGTTTCTAGATCGAACCTATACAAACCTGTACGAAGAATTTTGAGCCATTTCAAAGGTTGGTCAACCTGAGTTGAAGCATTTCGAGCTGTTTCGAACTTGATTCAGTCATTTCAGCCATTTTTGAACTCGAATTAAGAGATGGGGCCATTGATCCGTCTCAGGCCTCCAAAACCCAATTTCGGTACTCGAATTAAGAGATGGGGCCATCAATTTGTCCGTTGGACTGATTTCGAGCTTGACCCAGTGGTTTTTAGCCTCTGCCAAATTGATTTCTAGATTTCAGCTAGTTTTGTCTCGTTTGGTTCAATTTGTTGATTGGATGTTGCTTAGTTTGGGTTGATTTTGTTGTTGAAGTTGATTTTGGGTGTTGTAATGGCTCATAGAGGTGGTAGAGGTAGAGATTTGTGGTGAATAAAGGTGAAGAGGTCGAGTTTGGCAACCAAAACCTTGAGACCAAAGAGTTGAGTAAATAAGTTAATACTTTGATTGAGGAGATGCGGCACTTAGAACTTCCAAACCAAAGGTAGTGATTTTGTTAAGAACGCAAGAAATCAATTTGAGAATTCTAAGAGAGAATCCAATCAAGTTTGGTTACAAATGAGAGAGGAATGTTACGATTGAACTTCCCAAGTTTTGTAGAAGCTCACAAGACTTCGTTGATTGGTTTAACTCCATTGAGAGTGTTTTCGAGTATTGTCATATTATCGAATAAAAGGTGGTGAAATTGGTATCTTGTTGCCTTAAGGGAAGAGCTTCGAATTGGTAGACACAACTCAAAGTTAGTTAACAAAGGAGAGACAGAAAAAATATTCGAGCTTGGGATAAGATAAAGAATAAACTCAAGGAGGAATTCTTCCCTTTTCATCATCATTCCAATGACGATTCCTCGACTAGTTTTGGTAAGAGAAAGTCTTTGGGGGTTGTCCCAATTAAAAATCGATCTTTAATCGGCACTTTGGATTCTAGAAATCTATCATCTTGTGCAATATTTGAATGCTTCAAGTTTAGAGAACCAATCTCGATTTGGAAGTTGGTGAAAAAGCTTGTGGGCATGTTCTTAATTCCCTCTTTTTTGAGGTTGTGAAAGAACCATGTTGCGATGATGAGTATGAGTATGATAATGTTCCAATCTTTGATGAGTTTCCAAAAGATGAGTTTGAAGATTTTTCCATCTTCGATAAGTCTCCAAAAGAAGACTTCAGAGGTAACTTTGAACATGTTCCCTTTTATGATGAGTATCCAAATGGACATTTGTGGTAACAATGAAGAGAACATTTGTGGTTGTAATGAATAACAAAAAAATGCCTAGTCTTTCAATCTATGGGCCTTGTACGCTTTTGGAAGATAGTGAGCAAATCTCAGACGAGGGTTATGCATAAAGATTGATGATTGTGACTTAGAGAGTGAAAATGACACACAACTTTGTGAGTATGGGATGATTTGGAAGCTTCACTATTCGACGAAGTGTTGGTTGAATCAAAAGTTGAGGACTGCTTTGAAATGTTGTCTACTGAGTGGCCCCAAGTGCAAGATATTCAACTTTGTGTTGTGGTGGTGCCTAAACAAGCTCTAAAGTGGGCAAAAGAGGGTAAAGACTACTTAGGCCAACTTGTTGATCCTTTAGGAAAAGTATTCAATCAAGCAAGCTTTGAACATAGTGTGGAGTTGCCTTCTTAATGTTCTACGAGACATTATTTGAGGGATGCCTTGGGAGTATTTGTTAAGTGTTTCTTCAAGGATATTGTGGTCCTAGGGAGGCAAGACAAAAGAGAGATGTATATGCACGCAAGTATGGACGCGGTGAATGTTAAAAAAAGGAAGTTTATATTGAAGATTAGTTGTTGCAAGGAGCCACGTTGATTAAGGAAATGCAGCCACATGCCTAACCCGATGTTGCATAATAAATAATCATATGTTCTTTATTTAGTTGTATTTTGTCTTGTTGTCTATCTTGAGGACAACTTTTCATTTTGTCACGTGAGTCTGTAAAAGGGTGTGTGAGTCTTTCATTTAGTTGCTTTTACCACTTTGAATTAGAATTATCAAGAGCTCTATATCTTTGTATCCCATTTTGGGAGTTTCTCTCTTTACTAATTTCAATGGAATATTCTGGTTGCACCCAAGTTAGTCAACTCACTTCTAACAAAGCTTGTGAACTGAACTGTTCATTCCGTTGATTTTAAGTTAAGTGACCAATTCATAAAACAAAACGTCATTAATTCATAAAACAAAACGTCATTTGTCCAAGTTTACGACACATGTTCTTCTCTAGGATTCTTCTCTAGGTGGCCGACATATATAACAGGACGAAGGATTCATATCACCTCTGTGGTGGGACAAAAGAAGTGGAACATTGGAGGGGACAAAGCACTGGATTTAGGAGGTCTGAACCCAAATTAATACCTTAAATCAAAACAAATGCGTATGCATAGTTGTCAAAGGCGCGCCTAGGCGAGAGACACAGCAAGGCGCACCCATTGCGCCTAGGGTACACCAAGGCAAGGCGACTTGACTAAGGCGAGAGGCACACAAAAAGCGCGCTTCATTGAAGTTCAATCACAGCCCTAATTGGAATAGACTAATTGGAATTAATTGATGAATATTAGAATTTATATAAATGCTATTTATTCAACAAAATTGATTGGTTAATACAAGTTGATTTTCTATTACGACAAATTGAGGAAACAATAGCCAGTCCAATAGCCGCTTCAGCGGGTGCAATTACTATAACAAAAATGGAGAAAATGACTCTTTTTAATTGACGATTATCAAACAAATCAGAAAATGTTACAAAATTGATATTAACTGCATTACCTAGGTTACAAATCTTAACTTGGCCATCGATTCTGGGTCTCTAAAAGTCGATTGTGGGTCTCGAAATAAAGTCTCTCCCTCTCTCTCTCATCAATCTGTCTATCGAAGACAGACTTGAAGTCGTTTCTGGGTTTTGATCGGCAAGACCGAAGGCAAATTTGAAGTAGTTTTTGGGTTTCGATCAGCTCTTGGCCCTTGGGTTTTGGGTTTCGACTTTCCATCAGCTTGGGGCTAGCAGGGACTTCGATGAACTTGAAAGTTTCTGGGTGTCGATCAAGAAAATGTAGATTTACTTGGGATTGAAGTTGACGATGATTAGTAAATCCTCATTTGGATGATGTGAAGTCCAATTGGGATAACTACTTGCTTTAAATTTATTTCAAATGTTGGACGCTTGTGTTTTGTTGGTTTCGATGTTTTAGTTCTCCTCTATGTTTTTCCTATTTTTTTTCGCACAGTGCCCCTCACTTCAAAAAGGCGTGCGCCTCGCCTCTCACCTTAGTCCCACGGGACTTTGTGCCTTGGTGAGCTTTTCACCTTTGACAACTGGGCGTGTATGTCAAGGGTCGTAAGGAATCAGGATAATGATTAAAGGCCATGTTTGATAACAGTTGTAGTTTTTAAGCATTCTTAGGACGAGGGATTGAGATTGGGATTGGTAGTGATAGTACGAGGGATTGAGATTGGGATTGGTAGCGAAAAGGTATTACTAATAAAGAAATATATAACCGCCTTTGTTTGATTTGCTTCGGGCTGAGAGAACAGATTGGTAACAACTGGTTTGATTTGCTCCGGACTAGGATAACTGATTGGGGTTACATGGTAACAATATCACATTTGCCCCTAACTAACTTTCTTCCCTTTTTCAACAATTGGTATGTTTCAATAATTAGGTTTTTATTGTAACAATATCCATCCACCATTTGTCTATAGGGAAAAAAATAGCTTGCTCTGTTTTTCCCATGTAAGAAAGACAACAAATTCAAATTGAAGTTTTAGTTGATTTTAATTAAACCAAAGGGTCCAATTTATGTGATAACAAGAATAAAGGTTGGGGTATTATGATCTTTTTGCACCATAGAGGTCCGGACTGGACTAGCAATAACCCCATTTTTGGGTTTATAGCAGTCCAGAGGTTATACAAACCCCCTCCACAAAACCAAAAAAAGAAAGAAGATGAAACACCCATGTAGAGGGCCCACCGGACTACCAATCCAATCCACCCTCCTACACCCATACACTTCTTACATATGTACTGTTAATGTAAGAAGACCAAAATTTCTAATTGATAAATTAAATATATCATTTCTTGATACCACATATACTCCTACAGATCACTACCACAAAGCCCGACAAACCAGAATGTGTAAATCAGACATTGTTTGTTGTATCTGCCTTTTTAAACCTCTTCTTGGAATAAATTGAGAGACATGCCGAGGTCCGGGACCCCAATGTAATATTACAGAGAAAGAGGAGAAAGGAGGAGGAAGGGAAAAGAAACAGAGGATCACGGCCAAAGACTAAATGAAGAGCAGGATTCACTACTTCAACCGGCATGTGACACATATCACAAGTTGCAACAACCAGCAATCCCCTATTGCCTCTATTATAATTTTCAAGTTCGGGACATTTTCCTCTCTTAATTGCAAAATTAGTGATTTCTCAAGGTATGAAGTGGAGGATGAAAATCATTGTGTTTGTTTGTCTGTGAGTGTCAAGTAAAATGAGGGGTCCTCTTTACCTCCACCTAACCGCCTTCCTTCCTCGTGCCTGAGATTGATTAGTGGGAGTCGCCTTAGATAAGTTGAGGTTAAATGTCAGAGTGCGCTACGAGGATTAGATGAGCATTAGTGAGGTAAAGGGAGATCACAAGGGTAAGGCTTGTGCTTGTTCCTTGTAAAGGTGCCCTGATCTGCTGCAGGGTTGCTTGGAGTTTAGGATCATTGCGAGTGAAAAAAAGGATTTATGTTGAAGGCCCCCATTTTTATCATCTTAAAAAGAAAGGTCTCCATTTGAAGCCCCAACAGTTCCAATTCTCTTTCTTGCCACTAATAATAGTTGAGTGAGGAGAAGATTGCTGGTTCAACTATCGCAGGGCCAAAGATGAGTCTTATTTGGATTCTGAAGACCTACAGTAGATATAAGCAGCTATTTTTCTCCTAGTGCTATCGTGGCAGTTTGGAAAGTATGTGAATATGTAAGTTCCTCCAATTGAGCTCAGTTAGCAAAAATCTCGTAGGATTAGTTTCCTACTACGATTAGTTCTCTCTCAAAACGTACCTGAAATTTGCAAAAAGTAAAAGATCTACAGGAATCTTGTTTTTAAACTACACATATTAAGCTACTTTATCTGAACTTTGTGACAATCCTTTTTATCAACTGAATTACATACATGAAACTATATTTTCTTCCCTTCACTTCGATGCACTTGTCTCAAGAATAAATTGTCTACCTTAAATTATTGACAACTGAAACAGAGCCAAGTGATTGCCGCATTATGACACGTGGTGTAAGTGTTGTGGTTTCACTCTGGTTCAACGTTTGGTTGAGTTTTGTAGATGCTGTATTGATGCCGAAATGAAGATAGATAGCTTTTTGTTTGTCGTGTTAATACAGTGTAATCTATTTGATGTTCCTTTGGAATCCCCAGCTGTGCTTACAATCTTCTAATCTTACACGATGGTGATTGCAGCTGCTGGCACACATGTTGATTAATAGCAGTTGGTATTTTTGTCATTAGCGTCTGTTAGAATCTAGGGCGTCAGTTTAGGCATGTTCTCCCTCCCTCTAGGGTGCTCAACAGGTAGATCAGTTTCCATCTTGGTTGGCATTGCCGGGAAACAAGAACAGCTGCTGGCACACATGTTGATTAATAGCAGTTGGTATTTTTGTCATTAGCGTCTGTAAGAGTCTAGGATGTCAGTTTAGGCATGTTCTCCCTCTAGGGTGCTCAACAGGTAGATCGGTTTCCATCTTGGTTGGCATTGCTGGGAGACAATAACACTATTTTGGCGTAGTATACAAACGAAAGATGTATGAGAAGTAGCATTACCTCATGCAACATCTTCACATGTTCCCTGAAAAGCTTTTCCAAGTCAGATTGCTCTAAATAAGGATTCGCGGCTCGTCCTTGAGGATCCTTCTCCAGTTTAGCCTTTGATTCAGTCCAAGATGCCTAGTTTACAAGAAAAGAATTTTTTTACATGGGTAACCATATTCCACAACCTATTGAAACAGAAGATGCAGTGATCAAATAACCATGGTGCAAGAACAAGCAAATTGTACAAATGAAAAGCAATTGAATATGGGCACAAGGAGATAGGATAGACAGAAACCATTGTTGGTCTACGCCCTACATCATTGTGGTCTGACTTGCTTTGTGTCTCTTTGGGTCATCTTCTTCCAATTGTTATAAATTTGAGCTTCAAGTTTTCATCTTGGGTCACATAAGAGGAGTTGTGCCCAAGGTTTTGAATACCGTATTGGCTCGAGTTCCGGTTTTCCTATTGGTACGGTACGGTACCGGTACCGGTCGATACCGGGTACCGTATCGGATTTACCGCAACTCTATCTATATGTATAGGGGAGGGTTCAAGAGACACAAAATTTGCCACAAAATATGGCATTTTCAATCCCATTTTCTTCAAATCAACTCTATCTATATTTGTATAGACCCTTAAACCCACTTAATCTATGTATATTTAGTCCATACTTGTTGTATTTGATGTTTGGTAGTGATAGAAGTTGAACCCATGCATCACAAAGTTTTTTTTATAATCTGTCCGTTCAGAAATCATCGTTTTTGGGTCACATCGAGACCAAAATAGAAAAAGTGCATAACTACAATCCTGGAGATCTTGAAATTCTCTTAAATTTTGATATATAACTTGCCTCGATTGGAGTTCGGAGTAAAAAGTTATGACCGAAATACGGTGGCAGCTCTGTTCTGCCCTTGTTTTTTACAAAACCGGCCGGTACGGCCGATATTTGCCGGTACCCGACCGGTATGGCCCAGTATTGGACACGGTACGGTATTAGGGTTCCTTGGTACCGTTTTTATACAAAACCGGTACGGTACGGCATTCATAACATTGGCTGTGCCTGGTTTGGCAGAGAAAACATCACTACGTGGAATCGTGGAGGGCTTATTCTTTTGGGTTGCGTATTGGGCTTGTACGTTGTATGTTATAATGGACTTACTTATTCCTTTTGGGCTACTAAGAGCATTTCCAACCCTTGCTCAATTTTTGACTCAGATTTGAGTGGAAAATTGAGTAAAAGCTTGATTAGCCCCTCCAGCCCTTTACTTAGATTTTGAAAGGCTTCTGCTGCTTGCCGCCGCAATCAACCCCCCTTTCTCTCTTCCACGACTCCTCAAACACCATGATCAACCACCGCAAACCGCCTATTTTCGTGCTGGTGATTGGAGAACACACGACTTTCACCAAACCAGTACAAACACCACCCGTCATCGGCGACCTTCATAGCCACACGATCTTTATTCTGCTACCCTTGCCGGAATTGACGACGACGACAGTGGAAGGAGTTCCGGCGGCGAGCACCACCACAAAGTTACCGTTGGAAATTTGGGTTAAAGGCTTGAGTCTCCCTTGATTTGGGTAAGGATTTGAGTTTTTACTCAAATTGGTATAAGTTTGATTCTAGGTCTGGAGACTAATTTTGGGTGTCTTTACCCAAATTTCAAAATTAGTTATAGTTTGAGTAAGGGCTGAAGTTGCTTTAATGGATTTGTACATTTGGGCAATTAGTAGATTTCATAATTCTTTATGGGTTTTTATTATCATTTTATCACAAAACAAAGAATCAGTGTACTTCTACTACCACATAAATAATCTATCATTTCACATATTAAATTTAAAAAATATAACAAATAATTACAAAAACTCTCAGTGTCCAAATCTGGATCCATATCCGCATATCCTGCATTTGTAAACTTGAGGCGTCCGACATCTAGATTCACACCCGCACCTGATACCCATGTCAGAGCAACATAGGTTGAGGCTTTGAGGGTTAAGATACAACAGTACTAGACGCACCAATCACCGGAACAATACTTTCTTTGTTGGCTTGTTATGCATACACCAGAAGCAGTCAACCTCTCTATTGATGCTTTAACTCCTCCAAAGGAATAGTGTTGGCGCATGTAACTTATTAACATTGCAGCATCGTCCCTTAATGGCGCAACATCTTCCTTCAAGGTCCCAACATCGTCCTTAGTTGCCTCACAATCTATAGGCAGAGGTTCGAACTTGGAACTCGGTCTACTTTCTTCAGGAAAGTATTTTAATAACGAAAGCAATTTTTAAGAATGCAGGATGATGACAAGTAGGGGATCATACTCCTGCAAGTAGCGAGCCCACACTAGATGTCACGGTATCTAGATTGATTTTATGCACTGATTTCAAATGGTACGTGTCTGGCATCCCCTTGATCCATTTTCGATAAAAAAATTTACTTACAAAAAAAGTACTGATTTCAATACAAATTAGGGGTTGTGCGGCGATAGAATATTGAGTACCAGGGGTTTAAGAATAAAAGAAAGGGCTAACGGGGCTATTAATCCGGAGACGTATCAAGAAGACGAAGAGAACTAAGTTCAGACGAGTTTGGAGCCATGATCACAACACAAAATTCTCATAAAACCAACTCGAGTGATTCAACTAAATTACGCAGAGAAACTCCGATTGCTTCGTGGATCAGAGCTCAAATTTAGAAATAAGAAATTTGGTAGAAATTCTGGACAACAATTTGACTTACAACTCTAGCTAGAAGTTTTTTTAAAAACTGAAATTTTACTCTATTGACTAGAAGGAATCAAAGAATACTAGAGTCTAGCTTAAGCATATCCACATATAGTACTTGAACATCAACTACAA
This sequence comes from Gaultheria prostrata, assembly GCA_036023075.1. Taxonomy (NCBI): domain Eukaryota; kingdom Viridiplantae; phylum Streptophyta; class Magnoliopsida; order Ericales; family Ericaceae; genus Gaultheria; species Gaultheria prostrata. The sequence goes on along the minus strand of JAXBDA010000210.1, from coordinate 25,719 downwards.
AGAGATTTCAGCAAGACAGTTTCTAAGAAATCAACAGATGCTACCTGTGGGTCTTTAATTGTTTCAACAAGTAAAGCTTGATAAGTCTCAACAGCTTCTTTTCTCCTAGCTTTGGATCGCACCCTCTCCACCTCTTGTTCTTCCCTTTCTTTCCGCTTCCGCAATGCTCGCTCTCTTTCCTTCAGCTTCTCCTGAGTGTAATTATGTAAGAAAACCCCAATTTCCCGACATAAAAGTGAAGTGTCTAAACATTGCAATTTGAGATGTCAATTGTCATTCAATCACACAAATTTATTGTTCGTCATCTTAAGAAATCATTAAAAAAGCCTATTGGTGTTCTGCATATTGAAAAACAGAAAATCACAGTGACAGCTGAGTAACGGAATACGAATACAATATGCATAGAAAATTCAGGAGCAAAACATTGACCTACTTTGGGAGAAAAGACAGACCAGAAGAGTATATACACACATGGAGGGAGAAAGAGAGGAAAAAATAACTTCTAACAAAGCCAGCAAAGAAATTGATCCAGAACCTGAGAGTAGGTATACATCAATGACAACACACCTCGGCCTAAAGCATCATCATTACATTCAACTAGAGGTGGCAAATGGGTGGGTTGGGTTGGGTTTGGACCTTAGTTGCAGGATCCTTCGAGCTTGAATCCGTGATCCCGAGACGGGGAGCACGCTCCCATCCAGATCCTTCGAGCTTGAATCCGTGATCCCGAAACGGGGAGTTCGCTCCCATCCAGACGGGAACCTGCTTCTAAATAGGATGGAAGCTTCTACACTAATCTTAAGGACGAAATTCTCACTTCCCTTTCCAAATATATGCAAGGAGGAAGGAAAAAAAAAAGAAGAAAGAAAGATTTAGAACTATCTTTATCTTGTCTTGTATTCTATTACTTATCTACGCGTTTAGTCCATAAATTTGGCATAAAAAATCTATTGGGACATCGTTTCTCACTCATGTTTATATATATAAAATGGCGCGCTCCCTTTGCAACTATAATACATATGTACAGTACATATAAATATATATAAGTTTATTCATACATATATTTATTTATTAAATATTCCCTTGTTCCCAACCTAGGGAGCTTCTACATTTCCCCCACTCCCCCGCACCCGCTCCCACCCCGCACCCGCTTCGTGCAACTAAGGTTTGGACAGGTTGATACGGGTTATGGGTTGAATACGGGAGAGTCGATTATGGGTCAAATCCAACCCAACCCAACCCGTTAAATTTTTTTTTTGGTGCTCAATTTCTCTGCACCGAAGATCATCCCTTAATCGCCGTCGTAGATGACGAAGAACTTCAATATTCTGAGGTACAGATCTTCTACTGGTGATCAAACTCCATTTGCCGATCGAACTCCTCGCGCGGACCCTTAAAAATGCGTTTTAAACACGTTCGGATCATCAAAATTCGATCGGCAAATGGTAGGTCTGCATTTTAGCAAAATGAGGGATCCCTCATTAGATCATGATTCTATATACATATATATATAGAGGAACTATCTAGTCCGGGATCTACCTTCCCGATATTTTTTTTATGATCCAAACCGTCCAATGGGTTTAAAACGTGTTTTTCAGGGTCTACGCGAGAAATCATCAAAAAAAAATACCGGGAAGGGCTTGATCCAAGCAGTTTTTCATAAAACTGTATATGTACAGTTTTTGTGGAAAACTGCTCAGATCAAGCCCTTCTCTGTATTTTTTTTGGATGATTTCTAGCGGGGACCCTTAAAAACACATTTTAAACACATTGGACGGTTCGGATCATGCAAAAACATGTTTTAAACCCTTGAAAACACCAAAAAAAACCTTCGGTCCGGGATCCTTGACAGGATAACTGCCGTATATATATATATATACCCGGAAGGGCTTGATCCGAGCATTTTCCGATAAAAACGTCTCGGATCAAGCCCTTCTGGGTATTTTTATTTTACAAATCCTCACGTTGGACCTTAAAAACACATTCTAAGCGCATCTAACGGTTCGGATTGTCGAAATTCAATCTCGAACGAAAAATCCCATACATAAGCCATGTAAGGGAGCCCTTATAAGATCCTCTATATATATATATATATAGAGGATCTTATAAGGGCTCCCTTACATAAGCCTTATGTAAGGGATTTGTCGTTCGAGATTGAATTTCAATGATCCGAGACAATCCAAACCGTTAGATGTGTTTAAAACATATTTTTAAGGTCCACCGCGAGGATTCGTAAAAAAAAAATACCCGGTAGGGCTTGATCCAATCAGTTTTTGAAAAAACGCTATGTATAATGTTTTTATCGAAAAATGCTTGGATCAAGCCCTTTTGGGTATTTTTTTGTTACGAATCCTCGCGTTAGACCTTAAAAACACATTCTAAACGCATCTAACTGTTCGGATTGTTGAAATTCAATCTCGAACGAAAAATCCCTTACATAAGCTATGTAAGGGAGCCCCTATAGGATCTTCTTCCTATATATATACATATATCACATTTTCCGATTGAATTTGGAGATCAGAGCCATTCAATGTGTTTAAAACATGTTTTTTAAGGGTTCTTGCGAGGAATCATAAAAAAAATGACCAAGAAGGGCTTCATCCAAGCAGTTTTTCATACGAACCGTAGATATATATTTTATGAAACACTGCTCGGATGAAGCCATTTCCGGTCTTTTTTTTTTTATGATTCAAAACACATTCTAAACACATTAGACGGTTCGGATCATCAAAATTCAATCGGGAAAAATGAGGTCCTCACTTTAACAAAGTCGGGGATCCCTGACTAGAAGTTTTCCCTATATATATATAATTAATGATTTAATTATTTCTTTTTTCGTGTCCCCCGCCATGTTCGTGTCCATTTTTTTAGAATTCCCGTGTCCATGTCCGTATCCGTGTCCATGTCCGTGCTACATAGATGTTGAGTAATTTTGTAGAGAGAGAAAAAGGACCAATAGTTGGGCGTAGGTTCCAGTTGGAGAGGATGTTGTGCGAAAGGAGCTCGTCGGGGCCTCAGCTTTTGTGTTCTATTTTTTCTTAATACTCTCCTCCTATGTATTTTTCACCCATGGTCCAACCCATTTTCGACCCATCTAAACCCATGTAAATATGGGTTAATATGGGTTCAACCCATATCAAACCATATTACAATATGGGGGGGTTCGGTTATAAGTGGACAGATACGGGGAGGTTCATGGGTCGGGTAGCAAATTGTCACCTCTACATTCAACCACCACTAATAACCACACACACACACACACACACAAAAACAATGAGCGGAGATGCAAAGAGCAGAAGGAAAGAGGTTTGTTACCTGCTCCTCCTGTTTGGCCCTTGCTACTCGTTCTGTTTCCTCTTCAGCAAACTTTAGTTCGGAGATATATTCATTAAACATAATCTCTCTATCCTCGTGCTTAACAGATTTGTATCTGGGGTCATTCCTTAGACTATCCTTCACCTATCAAACCAACAGTTATGAACTTCAATCTATATTTGAAAATAGCTGTAAACGATTTGTAGAAAGGTTTTAGAGAGCAAAGCAGCCCAAACTTGTACATGCATTTGCCAAGTTAATAAAACCAAAGCTGCAAAAGTAACCACATTCCCTTACACATTTGATATTCCACTGGAAAAGCAAAACAAACCATATCTCCCAACAGGCAAGAGTACTTCAACAGATGCACCAACCTTAGACCAACGAGAACTTGCCGTGATATCTGCTTTCTCCTGAAGCATGCATTTAAAACTCGATGCAGCAGCAGCACGTATAACTCGAGCCTTTTCTTCAGCAGCCCGCTTAAGAGGAAGTATCCTGCAAGTGGAGCATACAACTGGTAAAACAATTAATGATATAGAATGGAAGAAATAACAGAGTTACCATACAAATCCAAACGGATACAAGAGTTCAAAGACCCGAAACTGGACAAGAAACTTACAACTTGAAGCATGTTGCCCCCAAAGCAAATCAAAAGCAATTAATTTCCCTTTAAAAATAAGTCAAATTGGTAAACCATGGTCAGGTCAAATTTATCCTACAGTACTACGGCCTATATGGAAAATGCAACTCCCCAAACTATTTGAATTTTTATAGACCATCGAGAAAAATTAAGGGAATCCATATCGCAAAAGAGGTAGCTTCTAAGCCTATTACAGTCCCAAGGACTACAAACAGACAACAACATTGCAATTTGCAAACACCATGGGTAGCTGGAAAAACTCACAAGCCAATGAGAGACAAAAACCAATTTCTCTAATTTGAGTATACAAACACCATGGGTAGCTGGAACTCCGCCCACAACAAACGATCGAAACAAACTTATGTTTCCCACCTTGTAAGAAAATCAACTAACCATTAACCCAACAAATATAGGGGTGAGTAAAATAATCGTCGAACCGCGAATTCAGTCTGAACCAATCCAAACCGGCCAATTTGGTTTGGTCTTTTGGTACTGTGGTTTGGTCCTGGTTGATAAAATGAAAAAACCGAACGAACAGGTTTGGTAAGCGGATTTATGCTCACAGTTTTCGTTCCAAACCGAACCAAATCACAGCTATGTATATTACACTGAATTGTAATTTATTCGAAAAATACTAAATAATAATTGTCAATCAAGATATACTTTCATCTCTTACAATTAACATATATTGTATTAATGAGTCAATCACCATCAGCTGAATTTGAATTAATTTTAGTGACTTTTGGTGATTACAATGTAATTGGTTCAAAATCAAGTTTTATTTAAAAAACATCTATGAGAATCTTCGTTGCTTCAAATGCTTTGTAAACAAATGATCTCAAATTCAATTAAATTGTGGTTTGAAACCAGAACCAAACCGTTGCCTAATGGTTTGGAATTTGGATTGATTCGATTCAATGTTTTTCCCGGATTTGTTTGGTTCTCAGAATCTTCAATCCGTAAGAGTTGGTTTGGTCCTCGGTTTACCACAAAACCGAACCACGAGAACCAAACCAATCAAGTCCATGCTCACCCCTACACTAAAAGATATACCTATAAACCTTGGATATGAAATATGGATCATTGAGAGGAACCCATTTGTACATGTAACATGTAAATCCCTAAGTACATTTAGCTCCGAGGATCTCATTCCTCCTACATATAATAGACCACTAAAGGCAAATTGTCGGGGAAAAGTTGATAGTCATGATTCATGAGACTATTATGAGCCAAAGTGCACATAAAAGCCTTGCTTTTACAAGCACAATCGCTTAACATAATCTACTACAGTATATGAATGAAAAAAAAAAAAACGATTGGCAGACAATCAAAATAGGAATGGCATTAACATGTCTGGGAAGAGTGAACAGATCACACCATTTGTCACTAAAGTTAGGCCCAAAGGACAAAATCATCAAGAATAGCCGACAAGAACACCAATGTATCCACCACAGTGATTCTTACTAATGGAAGCACTAAAATTCCATGAAATCGGAGCCAGAGGATAAGATGCCGTAGAAGCAAAGGAACAACATAGAGCAAACAACTGCCATCCAGCTTTGATCGACCTAGCATCATTCAGAAACACCTAAATAACAACTTGCCATTTTCTTCACTTTATTTTGGCAAAACTCAATTATGCAGAATCAGGCTATTGTCGGTGCAAGTATGCACGCATGTCCACTCAAAACACTTTAACAGAACCACTTATCAATCAATTTCATTTGCCTGCTATAGGTATTCCAGAGGACTCGCCTAGCAACAGTTATAGATCCCTGTCAAGCATGGTACTCCAAACAAATCGCCAAAAGAGTAGCCACTAGGAATCGGATAGGGATACACAGTACGTCAACCAAGTAAAACATTTTCTCCCCTAAATCTTTCGTTTTTGCATTCAAATTGACATTCTGGGGATACAGGAAGGATTCTTCTGCAACAAAAGTTTTAGCACAATTTAACGGAAGCCAGATATAAACATCAAGTTTAACACAGAAGAAAAAGTATTGCAGCCTTATATTGTGTTGATTGTCGTCAACACAAATAGGTGTGGGTCTTTTGAAGACAAAATAGCGGCCAACCAAAGGGGAATTGTCATTGAAGGATCCAGCTCAGTCCAATAAACGAGCCTTGCTATTGAAGAAACACCAGCCTTGCTATTGAAGAAACACCAACAGAACGCAAGTTGACCAGTATGCTCTCTCTCCCCTTTTGTATTCCAGGGTTGTCTATCTTCCCCTAGATTTCTTTCACCCTCCCCTTAAAAATCATGTTTATAAGGACATATATAGTTTTCATTTAGGTTGTACATTGTTATTTGTCACTAAAAATGGATGTTGTATCTGTCATACATAAACAAGGCTAAATAATGTCAGGATGCTGCGTCTTGCCCAAAGCCGTATCATATTTTTTTAAGGTTTTGACTAACCTCTGAAGTAATTATCAGTCAGCTCACCAAGTGCAGTATCTACAAAGAGTGTTACACTGTTGTACCAGGTTAAAATGCTTGGATTGTGACACTATGCCGATTGAATGGCAAAGCAGATGTCCATGTGAACTCAAAGTCTAACTACGAAACAATCACACAAAACCAATGTCTCTTCCAAGTTCCAAGCATTCCTTGGTGATACCTTTCATTGAGTAAACTTTCGCGCTCCTTTCGTTCTAAGGCCTCAAACCGCAGGTCATGGCCCCATTTCTTTTTGAATGAGTGATAATCAGTGTTGTGATCAATATCCTGAAAAACAAAACTGATTAGCAAGCAATCTCTAGTCCCACAGCCATTAAAAAGCCAGATAGATACCTTTATAATAGAATTCTACCAGGAACAAATGACAATACAATCAATAACGTGCACAAAACCTCTTTTGCTTCTTCTAATAACTGCTTGAACCCCTCCACTGCAGCCTTCTGAGCTGCTCTTTTTTCCTTGCGTTCTTCATCAGCCCGTGTACGAACATAATGATCAAACAAAGCCCTCCGAGCACTATAACCTGGAATAGCCTGCAACATAAAACAACCGTCACGTACAAAACAATAACCAATTAACTGTCTACCAGGACTTTAATCAAGTTATTGGGAAACGTAAGGGTATCAGTGGTACGGCCAATATCGGCTAGAATGGGCCGTAACATAGGTAAATAAAGGTATCGGAAGTTTAAAATTCCATTAGGTAACGGTAATCCGATACGCAATGGCCTTTATTTAAAACCATGCTCCCTACCAAAGTATATTAACTGCATTACAACAAAAAAGAACCCGAGCTACAGTTCTAATCCTGAATGCTGCAGCATGATTGCACGACAGTAGCATCAGAAGAGATATCAGAAGAAAAAGGCATGGACGGAATCTTGCAATAGTGATCGTTAGAGCTAGTCACACATTAGTTATTTAGGGTGAGTTTTCCATTTGCTAAAATCAACAGTTGATTTTAGCAAATGAGTAAGCCATTTGCTAAAATCAAAGATTTCAGCATTGTTAAAATCTTTGATTTTAGCAAATGTTGATTTATCAGATGGAAAACTCACCCTTATAACCTCCAATACTAGTAAATGAGCCTGGGCCTCTCCACTTATTGCCAATTGGTTTTGAGTTGGATGCTTCAACGGGGAGAGAGCGAGATCCTTCGGAGGCTTTAGGACAAGACACTCTTTGATTGATTGCCTTTTGTTTGTGCCTTAAGCGCATCTTGTTTTGTTGTGATCCCTACGTTATGAATCCTTTGTGTACATCTCCACGTGTGGAACAAGGGTCGCACGTGCAGCGGAGTGTTAGAGCTTGTCCAACTTGGTTAATTAAAACCACCAAAACTAGTATATGAGCGGCAACGGACTCTCCACTCATTTCAATTGATTTTGAGTTGGATACTTTAACAATAATTAATCACCAACAAAGAGAAACATTAAATAATTATGTATCTATCACAAAAGTAATAATAGTCCAATTAATTTTATTTGATGTTCATCTGCAAGGAACTAATCCCCAAATGCCAACATTTCGCTAACAAATTCATTAAGGAATATCCCCACGTATGTGGGTTTAATCACAGGCCATCACTTAGGCTCTGTCTGGTACCTTGGAAACGGAAAGGAAAATAAAAGAAAGGAAAGGAAAATAAAAGAAAGGAAAAAAAAGGAAAGAATGAGGAAAGTTAAGAGGAAAATTTTTAGTTGAAACAATTTAGTTATTTTTCCTCTCTTTTTCCTCTCAACCCAGTCAATATTTTCCTTTCCTTTCTTTTCCTTTTCCAAGGTACCAAACGAAGCCTTAGAAACTTGCATAATATGTGGGAGGCTCCTAAACTCTTATCGTGGGCACCAAGCATTATCCCTTATCCCACCCCTAGGGCAAGAAGTCCTATCGGGTGCCTTAACAAACCAGCAAGGTCTCCAGGAGGAAGCAATGATGTCCTTCATCCAAGATGGAACTACTCCAAAAATGTTCTCTAATGCATAACTTTACCTATACGTGGGAACGAACTATGTTACAGGGACTCCACCATATGCATGAAATACCCCTCTTGCACACTCAATACATGACTAAGGTTTGAGATATCTATCTGACACATTTAGCAGGACATCCAGCCAGCAAACACACTCAAGGATTCAAGTTTACTGCATAACTACACAAAAAGCTCACAAAAGTCTCAACCGCTAATTGTGAACACATTTATTCTAGAGGATAAAAGATATCATATCCAAAGACGCTTGGACTTCAGAATCAAACTAGTCTGACACTTATCCTAGAGCTTGACAACCACCATTGAGTGAAACATAGAGACGGAGAAACCTCCAGCAGCCAAGGACAAAATAATTGGCTTTGAAACAGAAACTTCACAGGATATAACATGGTTACAAATTCCATTTCTCCACCACCAAACGTTAAAACCATACTAAAGACACAAAAACATGAGAACTAGCAAAAACGCTGTCTGCAACTGTTAAATCAATGTCAGCAAAGAGAAACCTAAACAAGTGCACCTCCTCACAGGTAAGATAAAACACGAGACTAACAAACCTGTTCCATGATGTTCCTGTTGTAGAAAGGATGCTAAAGCCCGAACAAAGTAATGTAATATCTTTAGAATCTACGAACCTTGAAGCGTGGATCAAACACTATCTTCGGAAGTTCCTTATCCCACTTTGAGAATGGTGCCACTCCACGTTCCTTAAGCATCTCCTACAACATCAACATATAGCAAGTTAGTACCCTAATAATCATTAATCATAAGGCATTAACATCTCTAACAAGCCACTCCTGTTCTAAAAGAAAGGATGTAATTCATATTTGTTTCTAACTTGCAATAATCATGGATTGATCATTAATCCATGATCATGACTTTCGTATTCTTATTTATTGCCACCATGATAACTTTGAATCCTGCTCAATGTTCTTCATTTAATTAGCAAATAGATGAAACACATAAAGCTATAAATAAAACCTGACCCAATCAAATCAACTGTCTGTTTGTGGGTTTACTAGTCAAGTAGGGCTGCCTTTATATTCTATGCTAACACAGACACTCAGAAAAAAATGTGCAGTCACCCTGAGGTTCAACAATGGTCTATGCCAAAGTTAACTGTTAACACATTGCTGAGCATGGAAAACAGCACACCAGCTTGACACAGGGTCATACACCCCCCATGAGCCACAAGTTTGAACTTTTGAATCATTAAATGCCCCATGTTATCAGAAATTAAGACTCCAATAATCTATAAGAGCAACAGCTGGCCGAAAGTGGGTTTCCTTAAGAAAACTTAAGTTATTCGCATTTGTCACATCAACGGTGCTACAAGAGTAGGCCATCATATGTACCACCTGACCTGCTTCGTCAGTATGGGAAGAGCATCAACTATTTTTTAAAATATTTCTACTAAGAAGGTAGAATTCGTTTACCTCCTGGATTTTACTAGAACTTCGTATTTAGCTGCATCTACTCTAGGAAAAATCAAACCTAAAAAAGTCAATCGAAGTTCTAAGTGAGGGATCAAATAATACCAACTTCCACAGCAAGTTCTATTGCTCTATAACATTCATATAAAAATATCTTGCAGGATAAAAAAGCAGATACCGAACAGAAAAATCTTTTCAAAAGTAGCATAAATCAAGTCAGCACCTTTACATTTTTTTATTTTTTTCGATGAGTAAATAATTATATTAAAGAAAGCATTAAGGGATGCTACCCGTATACAAATGAGAGGCCACCGACAAAAAGACCCTATACACCAGCATGAGAATATAACAGATCAAACCAATCCAAAAATTGGTCAAGGGAAGGATAATAATCTCCCTTGTCCCACCTATACAAGCTATTCACCAAAAAAAAATTGATTCTAAATAGAGGCTTTTCTAATCCTTCAAAACATCTTTGATTTCTCTCTCGCCGCATAATCCACATCGCGCAAAGAGGAATCAAAACCCGAACACGTTTCCTAATAAGTTTCCTAATAAATCTGATAGTCCTCTTCCTATCGACAAATCATATTTTTTGATACATACCTTGAATTGGATGATACACTCCTCCTTGGTGGGTCCGCTATCCACATCTTCAGAATCAGAAGAGGAGTCAGACATGTTACCATCACCGTTGGCATCTTTTAGCTTATCTTTGATCTTCTCATTTTGTGGGCCCTTAATTGTATTGTCAAATGCTCTTGAAGCATTTGATTCTAACGCCACTGGTCCTGACAAAATCAGAATAGGAGATGAAGTAGCAGGTGCTCCCGAGTCTTGCAACTTCTTTTTTATCAGATCAAGTGCAGACGATGATCCCGGCACGCTTGAAACTCTAAGAGCTGTGGAATCACGACCACCTGTATTAAGAGCAGGAGCACTCAAACAAATAGGATCAGGTCTTGTTTCAGTCAATACATTGGTATTTGGCTCTGACATTGATTCTTCTTTTAAAGCGTCACCGTCCTGCTTCTTTCTCGACTCTGTTACCTCAGTCGGAATCTGCCAACTGCTCAACTAATCAAGAAAAAATGAAGAAAGAGTATGACAGTTAACAATAGAATCAATGAATATCTGTAACAAAGCCAAGAGTAAGAATCCAGACAATCAATGTTCCATTGGATCAAACATTCTAACCAAGATACACACAGGTATCAAGTTGAAACCCCATATTCTGTTACTACAACTTATCGAGTTAGACTATGAGTGGAGGTTAAATACATTTAGCACCCCTTTCGCCACCACACATTGGTCCCTTGTGTTTTTTATTGTACCAACAAATCCCAAGACTTACCATCAAGTTCCAATGTCAGCTTTCAAAGTTGTGGTTTGTTGAACTAATAGCCCATGAAGCCACAAAAGAGAGCACTTATTTGGTTAATGATACATTTTGCTAAATGTTACGGCCGAAATATTGTTGAGCTAATAGCCTACTGGCGCATGCAAATTTCATGTAAATTTCCAGGGATCCGACTTAAGAATTTTTGGTCACCCCTTATAATGGCAGCTCATGACATTGCAACTAGACGTTAAATCTAGCATTTCGAACCAAAAAATGATAGTTGGGATAGGGTGCAGGATTGTAAAATACATTTCTCAAAAAGTGGCAACGTCTCACAAGATAAATAGCTAAGAATTGTACTAAATTAATGGATCTATCCAATATTCCTGATTAGATACCTAAGAGATGCTTTGAGAACACTCAATGATATAGGAATTACAAGAAATGTTGACCATGGGATCAGGCCTAGTAAACTGATATATTATCCAGAAACCTTGACTTTTTGCACCTGGTAAAACCATATTCTGGGTGAAATATTGGATTTTGATAGTGACATTATTGGCAACCCAAGTTGTAGGACCAAATTAACATGAGTTTCAAAATTATATAAACTTCACCAACAGCAAGGAGGAAGTTGTGGATGAGCAATAAGGGGATACAAGTACTGAAATTCATAGTCCTAGAAGTTACCTCTGAAAAGTACATAAGTTGGAGTGCTTGTTTCCAGTTGCTTGGTTAAGGCCGTAAAATACATGAAATGCTAAAATAACAAACCTTCTACGAAGTGATTTAGTTACATTCAACAGACGATTGAAACTAGGGGTGATAAAAGAGCCGAAGGAGACAAACTCAGAACATGTTCAAGCTTAGCTTGTTATGAGATATACGAATCTCGAACGAGCTGTAATTGAGCCAAACACGAGCCGATCCGAGTAGCTTGAATTTTTTGTACATTATAAGCCCAACGAGCCAAGTAGCAGTTTATTCGAGCTTGATTTGAAAACTTAAAAAGCTTCAAAAAAATGTTCCAAGTTTGATTTTTTTGGTTGACAAACCAATCATGAACAAGCTTTTAACAAACAAACTGGAGCTCAAACTCGAGTAGCTTGGTTCGTTTATCAGCCCTAATTGGAAGATCTTCACTTGATTTTTTCACACGTTTCTCCAAACTAATATAAGCTATTAAACATTGCCGAAGAGGCCCTTCTAGTAATTTATTACCACCGCTTAGCACAATCAAAATAACTAATAAATGATATGGTTACCAATTACCATCAGTTGGTTAGGATGGAAACATGTGTCTTGGTTGCTTGAACTTAACAACACTAAGCCCGAACACTTAGTTGCAATTTTTCGGCATGAAGAAAGCGAAAATGATAATAATTACATCCCTTTTATTTCCCAAATACATATTCTTAATTGTATTTCAATTACTATGCTCAAATAAAGCTCACATATGTTAATTGTAATCTCAGGGGTAAAGGGTGAATCCCAAAACAAATGGACAGTTTCTATAATTGCAGATAATGGGCTGTAAGTGGTGGTCTATCGATTCTAGTTATGGTCTTGAACTCTTGGTCTACTGTTGTCTAACAAAGTTGAGCCGAAATGTAAAAAGATACAGTATTTCAGTATACCGGCTTCGTCCTAGTTCAAGTGATGATTCTGAAACTAATAATATTAAGGCACGAGCAAATTCAGAAGTGAGGTGGGAAGGAGATATGAGCTAAACTTACCAGCAACCATTTTTAGCCTTGTATTTTATTCAACATGGAAGCGGATCGTATGTCGGGTGTGGGTATTTTCAACATCTAAGTGCCGAATATATCTAATTCTCATGTTGAAGGCTTCGAGGACACAAGGACACAATTTACATAATTCTTTTTTTAGGGAAAAATGGTAATTTCCAAACTAATATATAGTAGCATTTTATTCAAAAAATGAGTGTCTTGCAAAACTATTAACCAAATTCATAGCTTAGGGTTTCTTAATTCAGTGCATGGCCAACAAAACATGTCCCATTGACACGGGTACTTCACAAATTTAGAAAGTCCATGTAATGTAATGAAGGCTGAACAAGTAATTAATGCAAGCATGCGTGATAAAGTGGAGGAGTGAATTGATATAGGTTATTCGCATGTATGGTACAAGACATTAATGTCGCAGCTATCTGGTGTCGTGAATCCGAGTAGGAGATACGGAAGAAGTCTTGCAAGATATACATGTTGGCCATGGTCTCAATAGGATGAGAAAAAGGTAAACATTCTTTCTCCTTATGACTGGTCTATGAAGTATGATAGTCACCATGGATATGTATGAAGATATCTTTGGAACTTTACAAATTCGTGATGCGGCTAGTGGTTCAGATATGTCTCTCTGTCACTGTCTTGTCCAAAAAAAGGTTCTGCAACTTACGAGAAATATTACCTTCAAAAGGCAACTGACATCCAGGTAGGTTTCATCAAATAAAAACAAGTCACACTAGCAAAGAATTGAACTCATAAGTAGATGAAATTAAGCAGCAGGAATAACGGCAATGCATAAGCAAATTTACCATACCTTGGTTTTAACGTTGTGATAATATCGTTTGCCATCATCAGTAGTTACCAATGCCCAGTCTGTACCGGCTAACTTATCCCTAACCACGATAGCAACATCAAATATACACATCAGAAAGAATTTTTTTACATCTTGAAACATTTCTCAAGATAACAAACTTTAGAGTGGGACACAGGAAATTATAAACAAACACAAAAGTAAAGAGAGAGCCCAAATTCACACGAGTTTCAAAATGAAGAATTAGAACCCAAAAAAGTATTAGTTCTCCCCAAAGAAATACAGGAGAACTCACCATGAAACTGGAGTTGGTTGGGCAGTAACTTTGTCAGGCTGCAATCACAACGAAACACGAGAATAATTAAGCAATCAAGTAGTGGGGCTACATTTTGATGAGGAACATACTCAAACACAAACAGTGGCGTAGCTAGAAATTTAGCTCCCGGGGGGGGGGGGGGGTGTTCTTATATTTTTAGTAAAAAAAAAAAAAATTTAAAAAAAACAAAAAAAAAAGAACCCTCTACTTATTAGGCCAATATAGGCCTGATTCCTCCCGTTTTATGTTTACATTTATGGATGAATATCGAACGTCTCATTTATTACATA
>JAXBDA010000210.1:0-11358 GCA_036023075.1 Gaultheria prostrata | reverse complement strand
AACAACATGGGGCGGGGGGGGGGGGGGGGGTGTGTTCTATTATTTGTAGTATAACAAAAATAATTTTAAAAAAACGAACATATAAGGTAAAAAAAAAAAAAAGGGTAAATCAGCTTGAATAGAAAAAGGTTAACTGAATATAAAACCTACAAAGGGCATACCCCCAGGGAAGAAAGACAAAAAGGAAAACAAAATAAAAAAGGAAGGGATGGCCGAACTGGCTACAATGGGTTAAATTACTAATGTATGGGATAAGCTACCAAATCATGTGACCAAAAGGGTACAAGTAAAAGATGGTAATTGACGGCCAAGTGTTTCTAGTCCATCTAGGAAGAGAGAAAAGAAACTCTCAAAACACTTGATTGTGGAACACTCAAAACAAGTTGGAACAATCTTCAATGTGGGCCTTCCTCACGATGGAACCAATGGATCTGGGGTAAACTAAAAGAACTTTTTTGGAAAGTTAACAAAGATAATAGGGGATGAAAGTGATACAAACAGAAAAACGTGTATAATTTTTGGGATACAAATGTCATGAACTTTATAATTTCAGGATAAAAGTGAAATTATTGGAAAGTGCAGTAGTCACACATTGAATCCACCACTGGACACATGACAGAGAGCAAGCGAAGAGAGAATTTTGGTCGGAGCATGGTAAACTAAATTTGAAATTATGTGCAGCTCAAGGGTAGAAGACAACTACATAGAGTCATAGACTAAGCATTAGAGTCAAAAATTAAATTTTACTAACATCGTTTCAGTTTTCAGGTCATTTTTCAGGGACAGACAGGCTTAAGGATTTTATGCAAGACATTAAAGCTTACGGAATCTCTAATTTCCTCCTTTATTATTTCCCTTCACTAAGAGCCAACTACATAAATATAGACCACGGGCCTCCGCAACCAAGCTCTAAACCTCCAGAATAGAGGCCGAATCTGACATATCGAGGGAAGATTTTGTAATTTACCTCCTTTATTCTTCAACTTTTTGTACTTTATGGAGGGACCCATTGTACTTTTTAGAGATTTGGGTCTCTAAATTTGCTTTTGGGTCTCCAAATATAGAGACTCACACCTCCATTTTGGTCTCCAAATCTCTAAAAAGGACGGTGGGTCCCTCCAAAAAGTACAAAAATTTGTACAAAAGAGAGATCCAATTACAAAATTTCCCCTCTATATATCACATCCGGTCTCTAAAATAGAGTTTTAGAGCTTGGTTGCGGATGCCCTAACAAAAAAATTGAGTGGAGCATTAAGTATTTACAAAAAAATTACATTCTATATTGCAAAATACTTATACCTCTGCGTTAAAACCTTCAGGTTTCACATAAGTAGACTCTCCTGTCAAAGCGTTGTAGTAGTACACAATTCCTGTTTCAGTCTTGTGGGCCGTCCAAGCATCAACTTGTTCACCAACCACAGCTCCATCCTTGTTGCCAACGTCATTGACATTCTTACCATTATCTGCAGATGTAATGCTAACTGAATAAAAAGTTCTGGAGTCAATACAATAAATTCCTCACATGAATTTCAAGCATACCAATTGCTGGAAGTGATTCTTGCTGCATCCCTGAGCCAGTTGTCAACTGAGGGTCGGAGGCTGCAGATGTCCTGGGGACTCCACCAGGATGTCCCAAAGGAGTGACACCAGGAGGTTGGGCATCAGGCAGCGGAACAGAAGGAAGAGACATCCCACGCAGTGGCAAGGTAAAGTGACTAGAAAAAGTAGGAGGGTATGGTAGGAATGGCAGCCTTGGCAAGCCACTCAACTGTGGGGATGGCAACCAGGGTCCATGAGAGGGAGCACCAACAGGTGGTACAGATGGATAGGGAGTATATGCTTGATGCTGCATGGCTGGATTTGATGGAAAAGGAGCACCTGGCATAATAGGTCTTAGGAGTGCAGAAGAGGAAGAATCCATGGCTGGAGGCAGAGCAGTCAGATTCGATGGCAATAGTGCAGAAGAAGATATTCCGGGGGGTGCAGTTGTTCCAGAAGTTCCAGAAATTCCTGGGGGCACATGAAATGATGGGGCCGTTGGTATTCGTAACGTTGCCGGACTCAAATTATGAGATGAAGATACAGCCATCGCAGAATTTGATGTGGCATGAGAAGATTGTGAAAAAGACTGAGAGACGGATGGTGCAGACGGAAACAAACCAGTTTCAAGCGTAATATCAACTGACGAATTCTGCCATAAGTGAAGGAAACAGAAACTGCTATAAGTAAAGGTATGCTCAAGTTAAAGACTTAAAGTTATCAATTAGAATTGCAATTGCACAGAACATTTACTAGTTACCAGATCAGCGCCTCAATTCGTTGACTGATAAAACATACCTTTAATTGGTCACCACCTTGTCATTTCAAATCTTTTATTCAAAACAAGTTTTTGCCTTCTATGAGAAGAACCCGTCGTAAGGTCTGTATCCTTGTTATAAAATTTTCCGTATATAGTAGAAAAACTAAACACAGATTTCCGGCATTTAATCCGATACTGAAAACCATAACAAAGTTACCTAGTAAGATTTGAAACCTGCAACTCCTCTCATTTTAAAATAAAAATAAAAAATCAAGGCATGAAATTCAAGCTAAGAGCTAATCTCAAAACCTCGATAAAAACTACATTTGGACTCACTGTCGTTGCATGCTCACAAACTCTGTACAAAACTTTAGTACAATTAAGGGAAGAACATGTACAGATTTCGTGGGTAGATTGCTTTGCATCAGCCTAGGCCTCCCATTGAAAGAAAAGCTCATAGAATTTGTTGAGGCTCCTTTTGAGGCAACAGATGAGGGAGCCGGAGGTAGCATAATTTGTGCAGCCGTCCTGGCTAAGAATGAATTAGGGCCTGCAGGCTGCCCAGGAACAGGAGGTTGTAAGGATGCTGCATCAAATGGAGCATTCTTCCTCCCTTCAGCAACTGGCTGCCATTTGACAAAAGAAAAGATCACAAGCATGTAAAAAATGCTCCAGGGAGGATATAATATAAAAACTCTAAAAAATATGGGTATAAACCATAAAAACCCAACATAATATGAAATGTAATAACATCCTGAGACCCGGCCCAACTGGCAACTCTTAACTGCTGGACTTAAACTAGAAATAGATAACAAAATTAGAAAAAAAATGACAGAAAACTTGGAAAACAATCAAATGCATATCCCTTATGAGACACGATACATATATGCAGCTCTGTATCTGTGTCTTGAACAAAAGATCAACTTCTAATGCTGGTTCAGATCATTCACGGGTACAAACATTATGTCATATGATAAGGTTTCGAACAATGACAAATATCGCAAGAATGAAACAAAGCAACAACACAAAAATGTCTAACAAACAACAGTAAGTATCCAACAAATCAGTGGTGCACGTTGTCCAAAGGAGTTATAAACTGCCATTTGGGAACCATCAGGGGGAGCCATATATTTTGTCTTCCGAGATATGGGACAAAGAATGTGGATATCATGTACTGCTTGCCTTATGTGTAGCCACTTGACACCTCAAAAGCAAATCTTTCAGCTAGTCACTCGAATTACAGGTTTGGCATTGAAACATTCAGCCTCATTTGCTTTTCTCATATCAAGAAGTTATCAGAACGTCAAGGTACTTGCTGGTTATCCCCAAGGAAGAGTAAAGTTACAGCTCCTCATTTAACTTAAATGGAAAACGATTTTTTTTATAATTGAAAAGGCACCAAGAGGATGCCACCCATGTACAGAAGAAATCGAGGAATAAAAAATAAGAGATCAAATAAAAACAACCTATACCCCCCTATACTCCAAACATATCCAACATATCAAAGAATTGTTTTACATGATCCCCTCGACCATAGCCAGGATACCTAATCCACTTGATAAAAGGGAATATATCGTTTCAATCTATACCTTTTGGGGTTCAGTGTGGAATCCATGACAATCCACTATTTGACCATTTCAAACCCCAACTACAACTAGGGCCTTTTCCCTTCACTCTTTGTCAATCAATTTTAAGTTTCAACACTTTGGTAGTAAATTACCACTCTATCATGAACTAGTCTCAATTCTCAAAAGCTAGTGCTTGTCCATCGAAGAGGACCCTTCAACAAGATATTACTCTCACCAGAAAAACCAGTATGACATCGTAACAACCTTTGCGTTCTTTGACTTTATATCCTATACAAACCATACTAAACCAAAGGTCATGTATATCAATACAGGTCAGTGTGGATACAATGAACCACGAGTTGCTAAAGTACAAGGCTCTGGTACCTAAACTTTGCTGAAGGATCTACATATTTTCTCCAGTAAAATGCATACGAAAATTAACTGTGACAAGAAGCTATAAGACTAAGTTGTTGAATGAAGATACGAACTGAGTATCGCCTATCTATTTTTCTAACTCACACATTATATTGCAGTATGGACACTTGGACAGTTCATTTTTCAACATGTTTAAAGAAAGGTAAAATATATGAATAGCAGCATAGTAAAAAGAAAATGCGATTGTTATTGGCAATCCATTGAACAATGTTTGATCAATAAAATGATAAAAAGTAAGATTCTTAAAAACAAATGGACCCATACATAAATACTTATCACTCATTAGACAGACTGAGTGAGATATGAAGTAAATGGAAAAAAAAGATGCGTCTCTTCAGTTCGATAATATATAATCAGATCCAATAAGTTTCAGTGTGGTTTAGGCTAGCCTATGCTCGACTAAAGATCTACAGGCTTTCCTAGAAACGAACATATATATTATCAGTTATCAGATCAAATGTGTTTCAATTTGTTTCAACAACACTAATCAATTTTAAAGATCTGAATAAATTTCCCATAGGCCAACATACTGTCACTGAACTCATCTTATGATTCAACTCCTACTGGAAACCCCATGATAACTCAGGGGACAAGATATTGCATGGAGGATACTGGTACCGATTATTGGCAAGTAGTTGAACCACAATAACATTCATTGTGTGCATCTTGCCCTAAAATATATGCTTTATTTGATATAAGTCGTTACGAACGTTTGCGATGTGTATCTATCTCCTGCTTCACTGAGTGTTGATTGAAAGTTTGAAACAACCTATTCTAAGTTACACTCTTGCTAAAATTGGGAACTGCCATAAAAGTGAAAGTGAGTACTCAAAAGTTGACAATCAAGTTATAAACACGAGTAAGGTAGAGTTAATCAATCAGGAAGACTTACACGGAAAAAGTATCTATTAATTTTGCATTGTCCTATTCAGCCCTCTAAGACACCTTGAAACTAACATTCCCCAAAAACGCTGAAGAATCAATCAGGAAGAGTACTTGGAGAAAGTATCTATTAATTTTCCATTGTCCTATTCACCCCCTCTAAGACACCTTGAAAATTACTTTCCCCAACGACGCCACAGATTAATTCAACTGCTCCTATATTCTATGGTTCGCTTCATGTACCGAAATTTGTAGGTCATGCTATCACGTGTCCATTTTAAGTAGGCATTTACGTAAGCAATATATTAGCAAACATATCTATTGACCACTAAAACACCGAATTTTAGGTAGCATATTGTTTACCATCGAAGCCATCAATAATACTGCCAAAATGTACCCTGGTCAATTCAAGTGGGTCCGTAAAATGACACCACCACCACCCTGATTTTGTACTGCTGTTCCACCTCAGATGATGCTTACAGTTTACCTGACAATAATATCGCTTTTTGTAAAAATTGTGACCCTTACTGTGCTCAACTGTGATTGCTGGCTACCAAGCATTCCGACCACACCATTTGGAACGTTGTATGAAAAAGAAGGACCGTTGTTCCCAGACAGGACAGGAACCGAAGGCTGGATGAATGCAGAAGAAGCGGGCAAACTAGACTCAATAACCTGCAATCCAACCAAACCTTTTAAGTAATTAGAATCTCATGGATAACAACACACCAATAGATTACTACACAAAGAAGAGGGAACAATGACTAACGGGAGAGGATGACAACAACTGCGAGCTCCCTGAACTGATGCCAACGTTTGGAAACACATTATACGAGAATGATGCCGAGGACGTGGGGCCAGCTCCGCTATTTGAAGTTGAAGTCGGTGTACCCACAAGTGGACCAGTTGCAGCACTTGGCGTTGATGGACTAGATGCAGGAGCAGAGGATTGAGATATTGAAGTCTGCGTTTCCTGCGGCAACCAAGCTGGTGATGCCATTAATTGATCTGCGAACGAAAAAGGTCTCCGAATATGAAGTTGTCCCCCATCACAACTCACTATTCCTCTTTTTGAAAAATGTTTCCAGCTTAATAGTTGCTTTTCAGAAACAGTTTCCTTTCAGAAAACTTGTTCGGGTTTACGGAATTCAAAACAATATTCTAAGCAATGTCATCAAATAGAGGAGAAGTAATTTTTCTGGAATAGAACTCGATTCTAACAATAGAACTACAACTTCCATATCCTCGAAACCTACTACCGCTCCATGTGAACGATTTGTTTATTTGTTTTCAAAAACAGTTAGACGAGAACTGTTCTAAATACAATATGCCAAGTAATGTAACCAAATAGAAGTCTCTTTCAAAATGAAATCAACGAGAGAAAAAGTGCGATATAGGTCACATGGAGACGGTGAAAGGAGAATCTGAGACTACATACAGAACATCGACACAAAATGCAACTATGCGGGGAGAGAGAGAGAGAGAGAGAGAGAGAGAGAGAGAGAGAGAACCTGAACGGACGAGGGTAATCCCTTTAGCAACGAACCAGAAAAACTGATCAGTATCTTTGCAAAATCAGAACTTTCTTCGCGTACCAATCAGGAGAATCGAAAGAGATCAACTGTGCACTCTCTTTGCAGAATTGGAACTTTCGACTTCAAGTGTGTATTTTGGAACCCTAGCAGGAGGCCATCGCACTCGTTCTACTTTCTGAGAATTAAAACTCTTTCCATCTCTCTCGTCTAGTTCTGAAAAGGGCAATAATATGAGGCCGTTCCACTATCTCAAAAAACCAAAAGCCAGCTTATTATGTTTTTCGAGACAGATTATCCCCTCATAATATATCACATAAAAAACTATAAAAAGCTACGCGTTTTTCGAGCTCTCACATAAAAAGTCAAAAAACCAAAAAACCAATCTTAGCGGAACACCCCCTTCAGTACCCGAAGCCACAATAGCGAAAAGATAAGGGGAATGACGAATCAGTGGCACGGAGGGAAAATAATTACATGCTCATGACACACTTATTGGAAATCACTTCATACATTACATGAAACGGAAAAGAATAATTCCACATAAGTGGCACCGAAAGATAAATTGTCCAAATTACCCCTCAAGCTGAAAACTACCCCCACTCGACTAATATAAGTGCAAGGATTTTGTTTGAGAGTGCAACACAATTGCATTCAAGGTGCAATGTAAATGGACCCAGGGTGCAATACAGAGATTTTATTCCCAGAAAAATTGGTTTGACCACACACTGCCACCCCTATATGGACCAACACGAGTGCAATGCTCTTTTTTTTGTGAGTGCAACACAATTGTATTCAAGGTGCAATAGAAATGGACCCACGGTGCAATGCTCAAAATTTATTTCCAGAAAAGTTTGGTTTGACCACATACTGTCACCCCCATGTGGACCAACACGAGTGCAATGCTTTTTTTTGTAAGTGCAACACCATTGCATTCAAGGTGCAATATAAATGGACCCACGGTGCAATGCTGAAAATTTATTTCCAGAAAGTTTAGTTTGACCACATACTGTCACCCCCATGTGGACCAACACGAGTGCAATGCTTTTTTTTGTAAGTGCAACACCATTGCATTCAAGGTGCAATATAAATGGACCCAGGGTGCACTAGCCCCCAAATAAAGTTAACTTTTTCCAACTCTCAATTCCAGGGTGCAATTGAAATGGACCCATGGGTCAATCTGTAAATTACAAAAGTTCTTGGCCACACTATATCTTCTTCAAAGGTCAAGGGTGGTCCAATGTAATTTTGTGAAAGCAACCCAAAATCGTAACAGTGGGTTCGTTACCCACTGGGTTTGGACGCCTCCACACCGGCGGCGTTCCTCGCGACTTCCCAAACCCTTGAACCCATATCCTCTGGCCTTGAAGGTCACTAAATGGTGGATACCATTGCGAACTCCACCTGAACGAGTTTCACCGGTAGTGGTGGTGGGTGGTGGTGGTCGGTGATGAGGAGATGAGATGAGAGTTGAAGATTACAGATGGGATCGATTGAGGAAAGGGGAGAGGGCGCGTAATGGTTTGGCTGGGAGATGAGGAGGAAATAAGTGTGTAATGTTAAGTTTGTGAAGAATTTTCAAGCCAAGGGTAGTTTGGTCCAGTGAGATTTGCATTACCATGAATGGGGAATTATTTTTCCTCTTCCCATCAGTTGATGATTGCCAAGAAGTGTGTCATCAAGCTGGAAATTTTTCCTCCAGCCACCACTGAATAGTCATTCCCCCAAAAGATAAAAGGAAATAAGCCGTCCGGGTCATGTTCTATTGGTTGAGCCGGTTAACGGTTCAACTTGGGCGGTTCATAAGAATTGACCATTGTAATTATACTGCTCTAGGGATGGCAAAGGGATGGAGTGGGTTTTGATGTACCTTGACCCCGACCCTAAATTTCCCGAACACCCCCAGCCCCATCCCAAAACCCGACCAGATAATGAAAATCTCCCCCCTTCCCGCCCCAGTTAGGTAACGGGTATACCCGCCCCGCCCTTTTGTTTTATTTTTTTCAATCTCTCACGTCAGAAGCCTTGAACCTGTTGCTGCTACTCCAATTCAAAACAACTCCTTACTTCATTAATTCATAATAACAAGTTCAACCAAGATTAATTCATAATAACAAGTTCAGCCATAATCAAATTTAAGCTTCATGCAAAATAATAAGAGACAACTCTTGCAATCTTAGAGTATTATACATGAACAACCATAATCTCAAGTTTTCAAATCAAAACACAACTAGGAAACAAATATAAGATCCCAAAAAACTCGTAGACAAATTTCTGAATTGAAGCGTGAACAAGGACTCAAGGTGTGACAATTGTGGAGCAAGCCTGCAAAAAAAAACATACAAAAGTGAGGCAATCCACACAAGTGCTATTTTATTTTAATAGTTTCAACAAATAATTATAACCAATCTTCGATAATTAAACTTACACGGATCAGTCTTCAACTATTGTAACTCAAAACTGAGAGCCATCAACATCCATGTCATCAACAATCGACGCAAGCTCGTTTGTATCACCCTAACAAGAAACAAAATAAACCACATGCTCTTTACAATATTATCAATTTAAATTCAATTACACAAAAGAAAAGAAACAAGGCACTAAGAAAAAGTAATCTACAATTTAAATTACCTTCAGATTCAAGAGCTATTAACTAACTCCGAGCACACATCAACGCCTCAATTGTCTTCGGATGGAGCCTACTACAATGTGGAGTAACAACCCTACAGTGAAAACAAACACATCCCTAGCAATGATTCTCAAAGTTGGGAACTTCAAGTCATTCTTCCACCAAGTTAAAACATCGAAGTCTTGATTACCTCTTTGCAACACATCCTCTTCCAAATAAAGATCCAATTCTGACATTTTAGTTGATACTTTGTACTCCCTTCGTCCCATATTTGTTGTCCACTTTCACTATTCATTGCACCTCAAAAAATTGGCTATATCTTTCAATGTGTAATGTTGTATATATTCAATATGGATCTTGTTTGATAGTTTTCAATGAGTACTATTAAACAAAATTTTCAAAATTATAAAACACATTATAGATTGAGAGATATAAGTAATTGAAAAATGACACGCAAACCCGTAAATGGACAACAAATTCGGGATGGAGGGAGTATCTTTTATTACTTGAAACAAACAAATCAAAGTCATCTAGATCATTGTCGTCTTTGACTCTAGTGGTAGACTCAACTTGGGATGAAGAAGCACCAGTTCCATTGTTCAATTTCTCTTCATACTCCATACACAACTCCTTACAATAATTGAGAACCTTCTCAGTCTCAAAAAAAACATCCTTACCATAAATCTTATTGAAATAATATTCAACCAACTTCATCTTGAACCTAGGATCTAGCACCGTTGCAACACCTAAAATCCCATTAATTGTTGTCCAGTATTTATCATACTTTTCAATCATTTTGGATGCCATGCTTCTCATCATCTCCATTTTCTTCATTGTGTAATGATCTGCCACATCATTACTTTCATAAATCTCGGCCCATTTAGATAATGCTAGGTTGATCATGCAAACCTTTGCAAAAAATAAGTTCGGAGTTGGATATTTTGTTCCACTAAACACCTCCATGGCCTTACAAAAAACTTTCAACCTCCCACACATTTCCTTGGTTACATCCTAATCGCTGTCTTGTGGACAACATTTGTACTGAGTTTCACGAATTTTTAGACAAGAGAAGACATCCATATACTCTATGGCAGTTTCAAGCATCAAATACGTGGAATTCCACCTCGTAACACAATCAAGAGACAACTTTTAAGCACATGAAATACGTAGTTGTCGGGCATTCTCTTCAAACTTCTCTCTTTTTGGTGTTGTTGTCCAATATGCTACACTTTCTCTAATCTTGTCATTTCCCCCCTTAACCACCTCTAAACCATCTTTCACAATCAAATTCAAAATGTGGGCAACACACCTCATATGAATCAACTTTCCTTGGAACATGAGAGATTCAGGATCTAGCGTTCCAATGAGAATATTAATCATGGCATCATTACTAGAACAATTATCTACAGTAAGAGTAGAAAGATTTCTATCGATATTCTAGTCCAATAAAAGTTTCCATCAATGATTTACACGACACTTTTGCCAAGTGTGGACAAGGCACATAAATAAACCTAAATGTACAACATATATAAAAATTAGGAGTTGCAATAATTTGAAAGTAAACTAACTTGCAAAATATTGTTCATGCAATATATATATATACCTGTAGACACCCCAATTTTGAACCTGGGATACGCACAAGCATCCCCGATGATGAAAAGACCAATGTTGACCACCTCGAGGACTTGAACGAGGCTTGAACTTGTTAAAGCATCAAACCTAGCCCTAAACCTCTCAAAAACCACTGTCCTAACCCAAAACAACCAAGCCAAGCCAAAGCACAAGTCAGAACCCAAGTACACTCTGAACGCTCAACCTGTACACCAGTCAGTTACAGACAGTGGCTGTAATGATGAGATTCTGCTGCATGGGAGCCATTGCCTCCCCATTTTCCGGCCTAAACCTTGGGCAACAAGCACACTCAACCTCCATAATCACTTTTAACCCCCCTAAACTATCCTAAATTTAAATTGTAATTTTTCCCCCATTTTTCTCCTATAAATACCATACCCC
>JAXBDA010000209.1:70735-105266 GCA_036023075.1 Gaultheria prostrata | reverse complement strand
TTTAACCATAGGTCTTCTTTCGGGAGCAGTATGGGCTAATGAAGCATGGGGATCATATTGGAATTGGGACCCAAAGGAAAGTTGGGCATTTATTACTTGGACCGTATTCGCGATTTATTTACATACTTGAACAAATACAAAAGGGCTCCCGGGACATTCTGCAATTGTGGCTTCTATAGGCTTTATTATAATTTGGATATGCTATTTTGGGGTCAATCTTTTAGGAATCGGGCTACATAGTTATGGTTAATGGAATACAAGTCACACGAAGTACAAAATAAACAAATTCAAACTGATGCTGAGCATTATAAACCAAACTTCATCTTGGTTATCAATCAGCAAGATGGAAGCAGCAAAGATAAAGTTTTAGCAATTTTTACCCGCGTGAGCGTTTTTTTAGCTCTTTTTCTCCCCAGGGTCTGTTTTTCTTTTCTTTTCTTTCCCTAATTAGCTTTTGGTCTTCTCGCTTCCATTCTAGGTTGATCCTTCCCCCCTCCACACACACACACGCACCCACCGTTCATCCATATTTTCGATAACTCGGAACAGATTCTACCAACCGCAATCTTAAGTCATTTCAAATTTTACATCTCTTTTCTGCATCCTAAACCCTAGTCACCTATCATTTCCCTTTCGCATAAACATCCGAGTAAATCGGGTCATTTAGAATTAACACACAAAAGATAATATCCCTCTTTTTTCTCCATGAACTATATGTACACTCAATTGGATATGGATACACTGATACACATATATACAATCTAAAGATTATTAGAGTAAATGGGTAATGATTACCTTTACCCTCGTTGCTTCTGCAGCAACAAACAAAGCAACAGATAATAGCCCAAGAAACCCCACCACTGAGTAAAGAACTTTAACCTTCGTCTCCATTCTTCTTCTTCTTCTTCTTCTTCTTCTTCTTCTTCTTCTCTCTCTCTCTCTCTCTCTCTCTCTCTCTCTCTCTCTTCTTGCAGAGGTGAAAAAGAGAATCAAGAGATGGACAGGGCTCAACTCAATGGTGAAGGGAGAAGGTAAATAAAGACGCGGTTTGTTTTTTTTGGAAAAATTGAAAATGATGGGATTAATAATGGTGATACAAAGGGCATATGTGGGTCCCTGAAATTAATAATCCTGAAAAAAAAAAAATGTAGGAGTAGTACAAGATTAGTTGCATACTTGCATTATCCTTGATTTTTCGAGTATTGAGGTATGACCAATTTACACGTATCTCGTCGCCTCGAATAATCTTGAGAAAGGCCAATATCTGTGCTAGTCTTGATTAGTTGCATTATGATCAGATTAAATTTCGTAGCTTGAAAAGTCGATCCTTTACCCCTTAAAAGTGTGGAATGTGGAGAAAGGACGCCTCAAGTGTTTCCCTCTTAAGTGGAATGCACATTAACTGGTTGGCAGACAGTAACATTTTGGAATTGGGTCTCGGTAATAATGGTCTGCAGCAAAATGTTGGAAAAAGACGAAGATACTACTGTAGTGTTTATTAATCTTTTGATCGGTCGGAAGAAGATGATTTGGAAGGAAGAATGAGAACAACTGGTTTGGTGTAATAGTTGTGCCAAACATGGTCTAAAGTAGAGTATAGGTTTTGTTGGGCTTACGTTTCTGGCCTCGAAACGACATCGTTTTGAGGGGTTGCCGAGTGCAGATCCTGCTGTGCATACATGGAAAGAAAGAACAGAGCAGATTAAGTTATAGTCTTGTTGAGACCAAGGTATGCACATAGAGGCATTATAAGTAAAAAATACAGCACATACACATTAAAATTTAAAGCCTACGTACCATATTAAATGTCTATATTCAGCTCCATCCTTGGATCAGGTATGATATATGAACATTTTGGAATGAAGCCAAACCCAGGCAAGTGGTGGCTTAGCTCATGCGGTAGAGTTCTTGGATGCCCCACACTGCATCCCGGGATCGAATCCCAATCCCCCCATATAATAGATTAGGAATGACGAATGACAAAAAAAAAGAAGGAAAAAGAATGAAGCCAAATAGAGCATTAAAGCTTTTTAGCAGTCCTACAAGACTGCATTTAAATTCCTTTACAAAGGAAAATAATAGATCAAAATGCTGTAATATCCTAACGTTCAAATCAAACCTTAGGTTCCGTTTGTTTGAATGTAAAATATTTATAATTGAATGCACAAATGTTAGTGTAAAACCAATTGTCTTCTTTTATAATTATATATTTTTTCAAGGGGCAACTAAAAATCGGAAAATAAAAATGAAAATTCATTTTTGGGCAAAATCATTTTACTTGAAGAATATTTTTTTGACGTAAAACGTTTTACGTCGAAACAAATAGAGCCTAAGAGATCAAACTGCCGTACATCACACTTCTTACGTACATGAATTGATTTTTCACCCATTTAAAGAATGACTGGCCCGATGTGAGTGTATTGTCATTCTCGGAAGCAAAACCCATGTATACATCCACTTTTATTGCTCTTTGGTCGCAAAACCCCACAACATGATACAAACAAAATAGGGTTTCGCAATGGGTGTTAGAAAAATTCCCACAGAGTTATAGATATGGGTAAACTCATACTGCCTTGGGAGAAAAACGTAGGTTGCTGATCGGGTATGGTCACGTGATGTCTGACCATATATCTCGGCCATCTAAAAGTGTTTTGGACGGCCCGACCATTCTATGACCACATGGTGCTTTAGCCATGATTCTCAACAACATATCAGGTTGAATCATATATGTGTAAAATGTAAATTTATTTATGGATGTGAAAATTCCTTTACATAACCTCACGATTTTTTTAACGGAAAAATCATGATAATTCTAACTAGGCTCTGATGCCACGTGTGTTCTTTTTAACGGTGTTAAAAAACTACATAATATCCTACTTTAAGTCAAGATTATAACTTTTAATCACATCGACATCGTTACTACCAGATTTATTTAGTTCTACAAAACAAATTGAGCCGTACATTTTGGGCAAGCGAGAGCAACCCTAGGTTCAGCTCGGTAAGAACTCTGTTACGTACATTAGTTGGTCACTTAGATTTCAAACATGCCAAACTCACACAATTTAAAAATCGACTCGACTTAGCTCGTTTGCGACCATAAATTGAATTATAAGAACATCAAAATTGTACGTATGTTCTTGAGAGAAGTAAAAAATCATATTGTTTGTTAACCGATAGCGCTTGACAAGTCACCGTTACTCACTTCGAACATGATTGATGCCGGAATTATAATCACTCATCCATGATATTACTCTAGATTAATTAGTCACGCATATGTCGCGCAAGACTAAAGAATAAGCCTCTACTAGTTAATAACCTATGTAGAGGGATTATCCAATACCACCGGCTGGTATTAACTAATTCGAACCATTCAATGGTATATAAAAAAAAAATTGGGGTAGAAAGAATTTGTAGGGGTTTAAATACAATCACCCCAAGTATTTATGAAATGATTCTTGCTAAAACGCCCTCAACTTCAAGATAGCAGAAAGTTTAGGTACCCAAAATGAGTACAGTATCAAGATTTTGAATTTTAACGGTTCAAATTGACTTCAAGTGAATCTGGACCGTTAAAATTCAAATTCTGGGTAGTTTCTGGATACTCATTCTATGTATTTAGTAGTGCTCTCAAGATAGTGTGGACCTTTTTCATCCACCCTATAAATCACCAATCACCAAAATGTAATCTTCTAGTAAAATAATTCCACCAATAAGGTTCACAAATTGTAAGTGAATAACAGAGGGAAAAAAAAAACCCTCTTAGTGATGGAATAAAATCTTAAGATTTCTAGGTCATCTTATTAGGGCTACAAAACGAATTCAGCCATTTTGAGCAAGCTAGGAATACCTTAGGTTCAGCTCAATAGTTTCCAACTAATCTATCTAAGGGATGACCCGAGGTGGCATCAATGTTACACTATAATATATTACGGATCACGTCTCTTTTACAATCATTAAATTCAGGAACTCATATATTCTCTTTTATCACAATTATTAATCCCAACCTTTTCAAATTTTCCAAAAGAAAACAAAATGTGTCTTTGTCACGGTCATTAAATTCAGGGACCACATATCTCTTTTATCACAATTATTAATCCAAAAGTTTTCAATTTTTTCAAAAAAAAAAAAACAATGTGTATTTATTTTTATTTACCTTCCCCCTTCGCCATAAGCGCTGTCAGTATCTCGATTCTCTTCTTCACCTCTGCGAGAGAGAGAGAGAGAGAGAGGGCTATTCCCTTTTGTGTGTTTACTTGTAAATGTCTTGAAGCAGAGGTTGTTAGTGTTCCAACGGAAGAGTCTGCTTTACTGCCTAATGAAAGCAAAGACTGAGAGGAGCGTTAGCTTTTGTTTTTGTTGTGAGGAAAGAAGTGTCACATGTAATGACTCGATTTACTCTGATGTTTATGCGAAAGGGAAATGATAGGTGACTAGGGTTTAGGATTGGTCTTCTTCGTTACTCTCTCTCTCTCTCTCTCTCTCTCTCTCTCGGGTTTCCCTGGAAAGTTCAAAAACTCCCAAAACTAA
Source organism: Gaultheria prostrata (assembly GCA_036023075.1). Taxonomy (NCBI): domain Eukaryota; kingdom Viridiplantae; phylum Streptophyta; class Magnoliopsida; order Ericales; family Ericaceae; genus Gaultheria; species Gaultheria prostrata. The sequence continues at coordinate 100,739 of JAXBDA010000209.1, read as the reverse complement.
TTAGGTTCGTTTTTTTATAGTTCTAGGCCAAAACATTACATCAGAAATATAAAAACTAACAAACAGGCCTCAACCGTCTGGACAAACGTGAGTGCCAGACGAAAATAACTAGAAGCTCACATTTCTGAAACCCAAGGGGCTGTCTAGATGGTCGTGACTCCCTTCTGGATGGGAGTTCCAGCAATGTCCACCTTGCTCTTCAAAACCTCCTATCATTGCGACAATCCTCAAAAGCATTTCGTAAGCCTCGTTCCGCTTCTAGATGTAACATAAAACCTGCAACCACGAGAGACAAAGATTCAATACATAGAATGCTATTTTCGGGGTTAATGCATTTTGACAGATTGCTATTACCTTTGTCCTATTAATACTCAATTTTTTGGTCAGGTACATTTTAGCTAGTTCTCCTAAGGAAAATGGTCAAGGAAATAAGTAGGAAAAACCACGGGCTCTCAAATTCCATGTTCTGGAGCATTGGTGTACCATGTTTCGGAACATGTGTTCCAATACGTAATTCGCTAGGGCGTTGGCTAATGGTAATAACAGAGGTTTGACCATGACAGGTCCATGCATGTAGCTTTGTTTTAAACTTAGTTTGTATTGTTGATTTCATCTCCTTTAATCATTTTTTTTACCTTCCTATCTCTCCTACACAAGAAATTTTAGGTTCTAGTGCTAAATCTATTTTACGTTGAGTGCAGGGTGGTATTTGTTGAAATATGGTGCAAGTTACGATCTGGTGCTGCACCCCACGGACACCCCGGGAACGAGACCATGTGCTTTGGTTATGCTGCTATCTTATCCTTTGTTGATATTATGTTTTATGGAATTGCTTATCTGGAGTTGGAATCCGAAAAAATCAGCAATGAGGCCGGCACTGCAAAGGTACACCCCCAAGGTCCGACTCCCCCACCGCAACACCCTCCAGCGTAACTCCCATAATCCCCTCCTCCGAACACAGAAGCCCCTGAGGCGGCAATTTACTTGATTACAGTTCGTGTATGGTGAATGTGTTAGGCAAGCTCATTGGGAGTAATTAGTTAGTTAAGCTGGCAGTTAGTTTTACCCGTACGTAGGCCGTGGTAAATAAGTCGTTTAGTTCAGTTAGTGGAGAGGCAATCCATCTCATCAGTATATATAAGATGTTACGTTCCAGTTGTTCACACATCAGTTACACTCTGTTGTTAGTTACATTTCTTTTCAATCAGTTGTTGTTTTCTATTCTTGCAATGTAAGCACGTGTTAAAGAGTTTTGGAGGGAAAAACCGTTACAAGTTGTTACGGCAAGTGGAAGGTTAATATAGGGGGGTTTTCTGTAGAGAGGGAGTCAAGCTGTTTTTGTGTGTAATTTTGGAACGAGAGATTCCAAAAGTGGTTAGAGACGAGAGCTCTCTTTCCCCTCTATAATTCTTTCTTTACTTCCACAAATCAATAAACCAGTTCAATTCCTTTCCCAAATTCCATAACCTGTCTTTCAAGTCCCACTTCCACCGCCATATCTAACATTGGTATCAGAGCCTTCCTTCCTTGGAAGATTCTTGGTTCCACCATGGATACACGTTCACAAGAGCAAAGGAAGAACGAGGAAGCCTTGAAGCAACTCAAAGAAAGCACCGATAATTCCATCAAAGAATTGAAAGATCTCATTGTGGCAATGAGTATCAAGTACGATCAGATTGCGGCTAAAACCGTCAATCAAGGGCCAGATGAAGTAGAACATTCCAATACTCACGCAGGAAATGGCCTGCACTCCTCAGGGTCGATTCAAACAAGATATACCAAAATTGACTTCCCAAGGTTTCAAGGCGAAGACCCCTCTGGATGGGTATACAAGTGCGATAGATTCTTTGAATTTAATCAGATTGAAGAATCGCAAAAAGTAAAGTTGGCAGTGATGCATTTGGATGAGAAGACTATTCCTTGGTATCAGTGGTTCGAAAAGACCCATACGGATGTGAATTGGAAGAGTTTTGTCATGGGGTTGACTGCAAGATTTGGCCCAAATGCATTTGAAGACGCAATAGGAGAATTAACGAAGTTAACCCAAACCTCAACCGTTAGGGTTTACCAAGAAAGATTTGAGGAGTTGGCAAACAGAACAACAGGGCTAACTCAGGAGTTCTTTGTAAGTTGCTTTGTAAGTGGATTAAGGGAAGACATACGTGCAGGTGTTCAGATGTTCTCTCCCCAAAGCATTTCTCAGGCAATCGGTCTTGCAAGGTTACAGGAGGAGAGTATTGAGGCGTTGGCTAGGCGATCAAGATTGGCTGGCAAAACATCAAACAGTTGGGGAGCAAGTCCTAACCTATCAATGCCCAAACCAATTTCAACTTCTGGGGTAAGATCTGATCCGAAAATCTTCCACAATACCACAAATAATACTACACCATCAGTACCTACACACATGAATACAACCCAATTCCCCATTAAGAAATTGACTCAGAGAGAAATGGAGTTAAGGAAGGAGAAGGGTTTATGCTTTAATTGTGATGAAAGATATGTACGTGGACATAGGTGTCAAAAAAGGCAATTGTTTCTATTAATTGGTGATGATGAAGAGGATGAAAATGAACCAATTTCCCAAGACATAATGATAGAAAATGTGGAAGATGATGCAGTTCACATTTCTATGCATGCACTCATGGGAAGTAACTCATTTAGGACCATGAGGGTAAAAGGAAATTTGAAGGGAAGAACCATAACTATCTTGATTGATTCGGGCAGCACACACAATTTTATAGAGCCTGGAGTAATTAAGCTCTCTGGGTATGAAGTTGAATCCACTCCAGATCTCTTGGTGGCTGTGGCAGATGGCACCAAACTTTGCAGTAGAGCAGCATGTAAGGCTTTCAGTTGGGAAATGCAGGGACTACAGTTTTGTGCAGATGTTAGGTTACTACCATTGGGAGGGTGTGACATGGTTTTGGGTGTCCAGTGGCTCACCACTTTGGGCCCAATTCTTTGGGATTTCAGAAATTTGAGAATGGAGTTTCAGCTGCAAGGGAAATCTGTGGTTTTGCAAGGTAATGAGCAGGTGAAGGTTGAACAGGCCTCAGCTAAGCAGATGGGTAAAACATTGCAGCAGGTCCGTCATGGCTTCATTGCTCAACTCAGTTGCTTAACAGTGGAAAATTCAGACTTAAAGGTACCCTCAGACATCCAATCTATCCTTGAACAATTCTCTGATATTTTTGAGGAACCCAAGACATTACCTCCACAAAGGGATGCTGATCATAGAATCCCACTTAAGGCTGGTACTGAGCCAGTCCATGTCAGACCATATAGGTATCCATATATCCAAAAAAATGAGATTGAAAAGTTGGTAAAGGAGATGTTACAATCTGGAATCATTAGGCCCAGTGTCAGCCCCTTCTCATCTCCAGTATTGTTGGTTAAAAAGAAGGATAACACATGGAGGATGTGTGTGGATTATAGGGAACTCAATAAACACACCATTAAGGATAAGTTTCCTATACCCATAATTGATGAACTACTTGATGAATTGCATGGTGCCAAAATTTTTTCTAAGTTGGACTTAAGGGCAGGTTACCATCAAATTAGAGTTCACCCAAGTGACATTGACAAGACTGCCTTTAGAACCCATGATGGCCACTTTGAATTCTTGGTGATGCCATTTGGGTTGACTAATGCCCCTTCCACTTTTCAAGGATTGATGAACACAATTTTCAAACCCCACTTGAGGAAATTTTTTTTAGTATTCTTTGATGACATCCTAGTATATAGCCCAAGTTGGATGAGTCATTTGGAGCATCTGTTCACTACTCTTTCCATTCTGAGATCACACAAGCTATTTGTTAAGCAAAGCAAGTGTGCTTTTGGTCAATCCAGCTTGGAATACTTGGGACATATCATATCAGATAAAGGAGTCTTGGCAGATCCTATTAAGTTGGAGGGAATGAATAAATGGCCTAGACCTTCTTCTGTAAAGGCCCTCAGGGGATTTTTGGGGTTAACTGGCTACTATAGAAGGTTCATCAAAGATTATGGGAAAATCAGTCAGCCTTTGACCAGATTACTTAGGAAGGAGGCCTTTACTTGGGATGAATTGGCTGAACATGCTTTCCAACACCTTAAAGCTGCTATGGTTTCTGCTCCTGTCCTGGCACTACCAGATTACACTAAAGAATTCATCATTGAGTGTGATGCATCTGGTATGGGCATAGGTGCTGTCCTCATGCAAGAGGGGCATCCAATAGCCTTCATCAGTAAGGCACTAGCCCCTAAGCATTTGGGCTTATCTGCTTATGAAAAGGAATTGTTGGCACTGGTATATGCTGTACAGAAATGGGGGCACTACTTACTAGGCAGGCACTTTGTAATAAAGACTGACCACCTCAGCCTTAAATACTTACTAGACCAAAAAGTCACTACTTTGATGCAGCAAAAATGGCTTACCAAACTTCTTGGTTATGATTATGAGATTATCTACAAGGCTGGATCTGAGAATAGAGTGGCAGATGCCCTCTCTAGACAGGAAATGCAGAATGAAGGAATTGAGGGAGACATCAAAGCTTTATCCATTGTGCAAACTGACTGGTTATCATCATTAAAGCAAACATGGGTGGATGATGCTGAAATGCAGCGAATTATCATCGATTTGTGTGCTAACCCACAGAGTCATAAAGGATACCTATGGGAGCAAGATCTGTTGACTTACAAGGGGAAGTTGGTGGTAGGTACTACTGGCACTGTAAGGAGTTTGGTACTCCAAGAGCTACATGGGGGACCCACTGGAGGCCATTCTGGCTTTGAAAGGACGTATAAGAGGATCAAAAGATCATTTTTTTGGCCAGGACTCAAGAAGAGTGTTTACAACTATGTGGCTGAGTGTGAAATCTGTCAAAGGAATAAGTATGAGACTGTGGCCAGCCCTGGTTTACTTCAGCCACTTCCCATCCCAGAAAGATTGTGGTCGGACATCTCCATGGATTTCATAGAGGGTTTGCCTCATTCCAATGGAAAATCTGTCATTTACGTGGTGGTAGATAGGTTATCCAAATATGCCCACTTTATGTCCTTAGCCCATCCTTACACAGCTTTGGATGTAGCTCAAACTTTCATGGATTTTGTGTTCAAATTGCATGGTATGCCATCTTCTATCATTTCAGATAAAGATGTCATTTTTACTAGTACATTCTGGACAGAGTTATTCCGACTTCAAGGCACTGTTTTGGGTTTGAGCACGTCCTACCATCCACAAACTGATGGTCAGACTGAAGTAGTAAACAGGTGTCTAGAGACCTACTTGAGATGCCTTGTTGGGGACAGGCCTAAGACTTGGATGAATTGGCTGCCTTTGGCAGAATGGTGGTATAACACCACGTATCATGCTGCTACTAAACTCATTCCTTACCAGATTGTGTATGGTCAAGTCCCACCTGCTCACATTCAGTATATTCCAGGTGCAACTTCAGTGGCTGCAGTGGATCATTGGGGTTTGTCAAGAGAATCAACCTTGAGTTTGATTAAAGAACACTTGAATCAGGCCCAAAATCGCATGAAGCAACAAGCTGACAGACATAGGAGTGAGAGGGAGTTCCAAGTCAATGACTGGGTCTACCTTAAGCTTCAGCCTTATAGACAGGTTACAGCTCATTTCCGGACAAATCAGAAGCTCTCCCCAAAGTTTTATGGCCCTTTTCAAGTGATCCAACGTATTGGCCCAGTGGCTTATAAACTGCAACTACCTCCCACCACTAAAATCCATCCTATTTTTCATGTTTCCTTGTTAAAAAAGAAGCTGGGTCCAGCTGTTCCTATACATACCACCCTACCATCCATCAGTGATGCTGTCATAATAGACCCTAAACCTGCTTGCATTTTGGATAGGCGCTTGATCAAATATAAGGGCAAGGCAGCTACCCAGTTATTGGTTCAGTGGGAGGGCTCTTTTCCAGAAGATGCTACGTGGGAGCATTATGTTCAATTGAAGTCCAAGTTTCCAGAATTCCTGCCTTGAGGTCAAGGCTTGTTTCAAGGGGCCGGGAATGTTACGTTCCAGCTGTTCACACATCAGTTACACTCTGTTGTTAGTTACATTTCTTTTCAATCAGTTGTTGTTTTCTATTCTTGCAATGTAAGCACGTGTTAAAGAGTTTTGGAGGGAAAAACCGTTACAAGTTGTTACGGCAAGTGGAAGGTTAATATAGGGGGGTTTTCTGTAGAGAGAGAGTCAAGCAATTTTTGTGTGTAATTTTGGAACGAGAGATTCCAAAAGTGGTTAGAGACGAGAGCTCTCTTTCCCCTCTGTAATTCTTTCTTTACTTCCACAAATAAATAAACCAGTTCAATTCCTTTCCCAAATTCCATAACCTGTCTTTCAAGTCCCACTTCCACCGCCATATCTAACATAAGAGGTAATCTGTTCGGTTATTGTGTAATGAATAATCACAGATAAACCTGACTGGGTTTTGAAGATAGAAAGAGTTTAGGTAAAGCAAATATGTTTCCCAAAATGCGCTTGGACGGGCGACTATTTGTTTTCTTGTTACCGTAACACTTTCTTAAGATCATTGCGCGCGACTTCTATGGAGGGGAACCTAATTTCGAGAAGTTTGTCCCTTCTTTTCGTGAACAATGACCACGCGGTTTTTGAAAACTGTTTTTAAGGAAAACAACTTCTAAAACTCGAAAGGAAAATTTCTCTTGCAATTCAACGTACCTATCACAGGATAGGGTATGATTCTAGTGATTCTTTTTAGCAAAGGTTTAGACTGCTTTTCTTATTTCTGTTAAGTTGGAATTTTTTTTTTTACCTGATATACCCATTGGCGTAATCAAGATTATGCATTAGGGGGCACTATAAACCACGAGCTCAGAGCGAGAATAGCCTGACTTGGGCAACAACCCACAAACCAACGAGTTGATAGTTATTGACGATGCGATATGCGTCTTGCAGCGTGAGAAACAAATGAGAGTTTCAGGTTTGCATGCGTAGAGTGTTATATTTTGTTTACCCAATCTACAAAGTAGGTAAACATTACACAGTTTAGGCTAAACTAGTAGGGGGGTATTTTCCCACTTAATAACCTATCTAAAGGGGTGACCCGGGATGGTATTAACTAATCCGAACCATGAAATTACTTTCCTCTTCATCCAATGCTAAAAATGATTCTATTACTAAGCTTCTTCTTTACCCCCACACAAATTAAGATTAGCACATATTAATCGAAGTGCGTGTAAATTATTCCGCACACCGAAACAATTGAGAAGTCAAGCACAGAGGAAGTGATCTTTCTGTTACTACATTTTTATATTATCTCAGGACCACAGTCTTTTTCACGATCATTAAATTTAGGGACCCACTTATCCTCTTTTATCACAATTATTAATCCCATCATTTTTAATTCTTCAAAAAAAACAAAACCGTGTCTTTATTTGCTTTACCCCTTCGCCATTAAGCCTTGTCCATCTCTTGATTCTCTTGCAATTCAACGTACCAACATGATGGGATATGATTCGAGTGATTCTTTCTTTTTTAACTGATATACTTGACTATGAAGTACTCCCTCTGTCTGGATTTGTTAGTCTACAAACATACTTTTTCAAGTCCGAAAATGTCTGTCAATTTTCAAAAGTAAAGGCTAAAGTAGGGAAAAAATTACACAAAAAGTAGTGGACAAAAAGTAATGGAAAAAAAGTTGGAATCCCCAAAACGGACCAACAAATCCGGACGGAGGGAGTACTATACTTGCCCGGGAATGTTTCTGTTTAATTATTTGTGCTCACTAATTTTGAAATAAAAAAATACTTTCTAAATATTGAACAAGAAAATAGGAGCGGGGCAGGTAAACCTATTTCAAGATGGGGCGGGGCCGGGTAAACCCGTCCATTACCTAGTCGGGGTAGGGACAGGGAAAGATTATAGGGGCAAGGGTGGTGTATGGCAAAACCCGTCCCACCCCGCCCCCTTGGAATTCCTATTTTACCCCCACACAAATCAAGACCAGCACAGATATTGGTCTCCTTCAAAATTAATCTGAGTGTGCATAAATTGATCTCGATATCTCAACAATCGAAAAATCAAGCCTAATGCAACTAATCCTGTACTACTCCTACAATTTTTTTTTTCAAGATTATTAATTTTAGGGACCCACATTTCCACTTTGTATCACCATTATTAATCCCAGTTTTCATTTTTCCCAAACAAACAAACCGCGTCTTTATTTACCTGTTTTCAAATTTTCCAAAAAAACGAACAGCGTCACCTTCTTCTCCCTTCACCAGTCCATCTCTTGATTCTCTTCCCCACACTGTGAAGGGGAGAGAGAGAGAGCGAGAGAGGAAAAGAAGAAGAAGAATGGAGACGAAGGTTAAAGTTATTTACTCAGTGGTGGGATTTCTTGGGCTATTATCTGTTGCTTTGTTTGTTGCTGCAGAGGTAACGAGGGTAAAGGTAATTATTGCCCATTTACTCAAATAATCTGCAGATTGTATATCCAATTGAGTGTACATTCAATTGTGTGTGTATCATTTCCCATTATCTTTTGTGTGTTTATGATTTACTCGGATGTTTATGCGAAAGGGAAAGGATGCAGAAAAGAGGTGTAAAATGTGAAATGACTTAAGATTGCGGTTGGTAGAATCTGTTCCGAGTTATGAAAATAAGGAAGAAGGGTGTGTGTGTGTGTTTGGAGGGGGGAAGGATCAACCTAGAACGGAAGCGAGTGGACCAAAAGCTAATTAGGGAAAGAAAAGAAAAACACAGACCATGGGGAGATAAGAGCTAAAAAAAAACACTCATGCGGGTAAAATTGCTAAAACTTTATCTTTGTTGCTTCCATCATGGTGATTGATAACCTTCACATAGTGTTTGATGGAGTATATAGATCAAATTTGGTTTGTTATGCTCAGCATCAGTTTGAATTTGTTAATTTTGTACTTCGTGTGACTTGTAGGAAGCATTAGTTAGTAGAAGCACAAAGTTCAGTTGAGTCTGTCTCCGTGTGCAAAGAATGTAGCAGTGGCTGTTTGAGTGGTTAAGCACGGTTTGAATGAGACGATTGCATTTCCTATTCTCTGTTCTTTTAAGGTTCTATATGGACTGCCGGATACTTCATTAGTTTTCAAGATTGTACATATTTCATTTTCGTCAAATCTAGAATGGCCAAGAATTCAACAGTTCTTGACATGGTTATTGATTATCCTGCTAAAAAGTTAATCTCTCCTTCATATTCTGTGGAGTAATATGTTTGGCATTGTAAATGGGCCACAAAGGTAGTCTCTGTATTCTCAAGCCAAGGATTAGCTGTTTCATCTGCTATTTGCCCTCTTTCACCCTTTCTTTTGCAGGCTTCTCAGATTCAGTTTACCTCTTCTTCTACTTGTTTATACCCGAACAGTCCAGCTTTTGGTTTTGGATTCACTGCAGCAGTGTTTCTTATGGTTGCTCAAATTATCATCAGTATCGCCGCTGGCTGTTTTTGTTGCGGACTAGGTTCTTATCAATCAAATTGTGATACGACTTGGAAAGTGATCCTTTTTGTCTCATCATGGTAATTATAACTACTTTTTAGGCAAGTTTATTTGTTACCTAATATTTTCCTGGTGTTCGACTTTGTTTCTTTGCTGATGATAGATTCTTGATTAATGCATGTCTTCTCCGTTTCTCTCTCTTGGGTTTCTCTGAAAAGTTCAAAAACCCCCAAAACTAATTAGGATCGTCTTTTTATAGTTCTAGGCCAAAACATTACATCAGAAACGTAAGAACTAACAAACAGGCCTCAACCGTCCGGACGAATGGAAGTCCCAGACGAAAACAACTAGAAGGTCACATTTCTGAAATCCAAGGGGCTGTCTAGATGGTTGTGACTCCTGTCTGGATGGGGGTTCCTCCGTTCCTGCAACGTCCACCTTGCCCTTCAAAAACCTCCAAAAGCTCCTATCACCGCGGCAATCCTCAAAAGCATTTCGTAAGGCTTGTTTCGCTTCTAGATGTAACATAAAACCTGCAACCACGAGAGACAAATATTCTCCAAGTAACAAGATAACGGGCTAACTGAGGGTAATTAGGAGGTATTAAGCACCTCTCAGTTGAGAACTCGATTTTTCACATGCTGAGAATCGAATTATGGAGGTTGCAAAATAACAATGTACTTATTTTTAGGAGAGAAATATTCAATACGTAGAATGCTGTTTTTGGAATTCTTGATGTCCTACATACATTTTGACAGATTCCTATTACCTTTGTCCTATACTACTCCATTTTTTGGTTGGGTACATTTTAGCTCGTTCTCCTAAGGAAAATGGTAAGGAAATAAGTCGGAAAAACCATGGGCTCGCGAATTTCATGTTTTGGAGCATTGGTGTGCCATGTTTCGGAACATGTGTTCCGATACGTAATTCCCAAGGGCATTGGTGAACTGTGATAACAGAGGTTTTACCTTGACAGATCTATGCATGTTGCTTTGTTTCATCTCATTTCATCATTTTTTTGACCTTCTTTCTCCTACACAAGAAATTTTAGGTTGACTAGCTAAATCTATTTTACATTGAGTGCAGGGTGGTATTTGTTGTAGCATTCTTTTTGTTACTATCTGGTGCTGCACCCCATGGACACCACGGGAATGGGACCAAGTACTTTGGCACCCACCCTTGCTACTATGTGAAGAGCAGAGTCTTTGGTGATGCTGCTCTCTTGTCCTTTCTTGCTGTGGGTTATGGAATTGCTTATCTCGAGTTGGAATTAAGAAAGTTCAGCAATGAGGCCGGCATTGCAAAGATACACGCCCAAGGTCTGACTCCCACACCGCAACACCCTCCAGCATAATTCCCTCCTCCGAACACAGAAGCTCATGAGGCAGCAATTTACTTGATTATAGTTCGTCTATGGTGAATATGTTCGGCAAGCTCATTAGGCGTAATTGGTTAGTTAAGCTTAAGAAGGCAGTTAGTTTTACCTGTAGGCTGTGGTAAATAAGTTGTCAGCTCAGTTGGTGGAGAGGCAATCCATCTCAGTGCATATCTGTTCAGTTATCGTGTAACGAAAGATTCACAGAGAAACCTGACTAGGTTTTGAAGATAGAAAGAGTATAGGTAAAGCAAATATGTTTCCCAAAATATGCATGGACGTGCGACTATTTATTTTGTTGTTACCGTAACACTTTTTGCAGATCATCGTGCGCGATGACTATGGAGTGGAACCTAATTTTAAGATGGTTGCCCCTGCCTTTCGTGAACAATGACCCGGTGGTTTTGGAAAACAGTTTTTTCCCCCCTTCCAAACCTTCAGTAGGACATAATATTAATCTAAAAATACCATGAGAGGTCCCCTAGCTCTTAGACCAGCCAATTCATTGCTCCAATTAAGCAACAACATGAAAGTTAATCTCGAGATAGAAAAAAAATCAAATTAATCATATCACAGCTATTACACATTTCTCAACTCTATGTACGAGAAAGCCGAAAGCGAAAACATGTCAATAACACAAGATCTATCATCCGCGTACTAGTCATTAGCCAAATCACTATTGATTTATTTTACTTAGATCAAGGTAAACAGCACGATGATTGGTTTGGGGAAAATTTTCTAATGGGACAGTGCCATAGAAATTTAAACCAGCAGATAACTCTCATTATGTTTCATTTAACTCCAAAAAGAGGAAAGCGCTAGGATCCATATTTAACCGTGACTTTGCATTAATCCCTGGCATGGGTCAATGAGGACAACTAAGCATGCATTTATGCACGCAAAATTGAAACACTCACATTTTTCTAGCAAGAATAAAATTAAACATGACTTCACTGTTCCGATTTATTGGGAGATAAATATTAGCCTTAAATTGTTAGGATTTTTATTCACAATATATCATTTTATCACAAGAATAATTCAACCACATGAATATAGATATACAACAAGTAAATCAAGAGTACGAAAATAGTAAAAGTAGGAAAGATGTTGCCTGTGAGAATGAGAGCCGTGTAGTCACTGTCTTAAGGCTAATATTCCTCCCCTCGTGAAGGTACCACCGGAGTATACTAGCCCCAAGATTAAACCCAAGAGCTCACAAGCATTCCTCATCCGATGTTCACGACCACTGGGAGGTTTGAACGAGTCACGAACCGAGTTGCCCAACAGTATAGAAAATAGCATAAGAATATTGTAAAACTCTCTTTCATTATTTGTGTATCCTCTCCATATATTTCCTAACACTTCTTCTATATCTCCACACCTTCCACCTTTGCACAAATTCCAAACATATATAGACGTAAATGTATGATTCTCCTTAATAGTTATAATAGCTATTAGTAAATCCACTATTAACTTTTTGTAACCGAAATAATATTTATATACAATAAGTTTTGTAACGGTCAATTAATGATATTAAACAACAATATTTTTATTTTTATTAAAAAGTTCAAGCAATTTCATCTCCTTTCTTCATTTTTTGACCTTGTTATCTCTCCTACACAAGAAATTTTAGGTTTGACTAGTGCTAAAAATCTGTTTTACATTGAGTGCAGGGTGGGATTTGTTGGAGCATTCTTTATGTTACTATCTGGTGCTGCACCCCAAGGACGCCACGGGGAAGGGACCGTGTACTTTGGCACCCACCCTTGCTACTTTGTGAAGAGTGGAGTCTTTGGTTATGGTGCTGCCTTATCCTATGTTTCTGTGTGTTATGGAATGTCTTGTCTCGATTTGGAAAGGGTGGGTACCAAAGTACACCCCCAAGGTCCGACTCCCCCACCGCAACACCCTCCAGTATAATTCCCTCCTCCGAACACAGACGCTCCAGTTATTGTGCGCGAAGATACATACATGAGGCAGCAATTTTAATTTACTTGATTAACATTTTGTTTATGGTGAATGTGCTAGGATAGCTCATTTTGAGAAATTAGTTAGTTAAGCTGGCAATTAGTTAGTACGTAAAGAGGCTAATCCATTTATAATCTGTTCAGTTACGTGTAATGAATATTCACAGATAAGCCTGAATAGGTAAAATATGCACGGAGGTGCGTCTATTTATTTCGTTGTTACCATAACACTTTTTTTCAGACCACGCGATCATCACGCGCGACTACTACTGATCATTGCGCGCAACTACTATGGAGGGAGCCATGCCAAATACGATTCCCTCCTTTCCAAATTGCTTGTCCCTTAGACATAATAACTACTAGTTTAGTTTAGAGTGGACGTTTTTCGTCCACCCCATAAATCACCAAGTTTTTTGCAAGGAGGTCAGAGCAGAGGAGCTTCCCGGGTAGCAAGCTAGTTAGGAGAGAAGTCACCTGATTCTTAAGTAGGGGGTCAGTAGTTTCGGCACCAGAAAGATTGCTTGAACCCGGAGAAAATCCAGAAGAGAGCAGAGCGCAAAATAAAAACCCTCTTATTGGTGGGATAAATCGTTAAAATTTCTAGGACATCTACCTACCCTAACAAACCCTCCTAGTTTCATTTCCGAATTTTACAGTTAAAATTTTAATCACACGCGATAATATCAGATTTTATTAGCGCTACAAGCCAGGGCAACCCTATGTTCAGCTTGGTAAGAATAGTTTACATTAGTTCACCACCAGGGCAACCTTAGGTTCAGCTTGGTAAGAACTGGTTTACATTAGTTCGTCACTAAATTTCAAGTGAGCCGAGTTCGAACAATTTGAAACTAGACTCGACTTAGGTCTGTATGATATGTTGAACTGCGACTGCAGTGGGATGAAGGGACGCTGAGCTCTAGTTGTCGATGTGAATTCTCCATCTTCCTCCAACCACATCCACAAGTAGATCAGTGGTCTTGATCATCGTTATTGTACAATTTTAAGGCTTTTCTTTTTGTTGTTGTTTTCCTTTGTTTTTGTTGTAATTTTGGATATGTAGTGTCCTTGTATTATTTTCTAAGTATGTTTCTGTTTCCTCAATATTAGATTGTTCATTAACCATTAGCCAGTGGCCACAATTATTAGGGGAAGTTTCCCAAATGATAAAATTAATATTTGCTAAAGTCAAACTTTTGATTTTGCTATTATTTGGGAAACTCCTACTAAATTGGAAATGCAAATTAACATGTACAATAAATTGGAAATGCAAATTAACATGTACAATAAATTGGAAATGCAAATTAACATGTACAATAGCTGATAAAAAAAGAAGAAGTAAGGGGGTGTTTTCCAAATGATAAAATCAGATCAAATCAACATTTGCTAAAATCAACTTGATTTTGATTTTAACAAATAAGGAAGCTATTTGCAAAATCAAAGATTTTTGCGATGCTTTTGTTTTGATTTTATGATTTGGAAAACTCCCTCTAATCATATAGGAGTACAATGTAGAATCTCATATAATACCTTTGGGGTCACATTTTTCTTTATCGCAATCATTAATTTTAGGAACCCACATCTTCCCTTTTATCACAATTATTAAATTGCAAGTAATTTTGACATTCCAATTTTTGTTTTTATTTTTGATAAATCAGCTTGAAATTAAAAGAGAATACCTGAATATCCTAGGAGCAAACAAAAGAAGGAAAAGAAAAAAGAGAAAACTACAATGCCAAAAGGCTACATCACGTATTCGATCATATAACAAAATGTGTACAAAATATTACCGATGGCTTGGCCAAGTCTGTTAAAAGTCACATCTGCATTTCAAGGTTTAGAGTACAAATTTTTTTTCTCAGAAGGAGCAGGCCTGGCCCTGAGATTTTCAGGGCCTAAAACAAGTTTTAAAAATGGGGCCTCCTAGAATGTATATATATTAGTCATTTGACAAGAATTGTAAGAGTTCCTTGTGGTGTAGTCGTATGGTGTATGGAACCGTAAGGTCGAGGGTTCTAGTCCCACTTCCTACAAAGAAACACTTTTTTTCACATGTTGAAGTAAATTGATCTAAAAAACTGATGACTAGAAGGGTTGAACACACGACCTTATGAGTAAAAGTCAAAGGCCCTACCCGCTAAGCTACTGGTGCATTATGTGTAAAGCATTTGACGTACATAATATTTAATACTATATTGTAGATTTTCGGGGCCCTATTACTGGGCCAAAAACTGGGGCCCCTAAGCGATTACTTGGTGAGCTTTCCCTCCGGGCCGGCCCTGAGAAGGAGCAGCCTTACAGCCAAACCATTAATGGGCTACACTGCGTGACCCAAACCTCACCCGGTGGGAAATCAAACCCAGACCTTAAGAACTATCCAAAGCCTGACACCTCACCCTGACAACTGGGCAACGCTGGGTGTGTTCCAGCTACAGTTATTCTTATCAATTGAGGAGTCTTTAAAAATAATAATAATCGGACGATCCTACGTGCCTTCCCTGTTTTACGTTCTCTTCGCCATGCACCGTCTTCCATCTCTTCGAGCCACTCTGTGAACGAGAGAGAGAGAAGAAGAAGAAGAATGGTGGAGAAGAAGGCAAAAGTGATTTCCTCCGTAGCAGGGTTTCTAGTGCTTTTATCCGTTGCTTTGTTTACTGCTGCGGAGGCAACGACGATAAAGGTGATGAATCTCCCATTTTGCTCATATCTACAGACATTATATCATTTATATGTGTGTGCAATGCATATAAAATTATTGATTTTTTATTTTTTATTTGGGTAAGTATCGAGTTGAATTTTGTTTCCTTTTGAATGTTTTGAAGCAGAGAGATGTTCAAAATATTGAACAGAATTCTCTAGAAAATTATTGCCACGAATTTCTGCGTAGAAGCAACGGTAATTGGTGAGCACGCTGGTCTGGATTTAGAAAATTCTGAAAATGAATTCCATGATCTGCAGTGGCGGAGCCAGAATTTCTATTCGGGAGGGGCCGAAGTAAGAGGAGAAACAAAATTGACAAAAATGTATATTGATTGAGCATATTTAAAATAGAGTTCAGAATTTAATTAAGCATGCTACAAAAATGTTCTTTACTATTATAATCCCAAAACGTACGTAGTATTTTTTTTTGTTTTAAAAAAGAAAATTTTAAAGTGACTACGATGGTGTTATTCCATTTAAAACATGTGGTCCATTGAGTGACAGCCAAGTGATAAACGCGCTATACTCTTGGCACTTGGTGAGGGTTCAAACCCCACCAACTCCATCCCTTTTCTCCTAAATTAATACTAATAGAATAGGATTTATTTTGTTAAAAAATAAAACCTTTCATATGCATAATGAAAAAAAAAAAACAAAAACAAAAACAAAAACAAAAACAGCCAAGGGTGGGGTGGTCTTGGCCCCACCCAACCCCTGTGTGGCTCCGCCATTGATGATCTGTACAAAATTCCTTAGGCTAATAAGCAAATCATAATGATTGATGTAGGGAGGGGCTCCAGTTCCTTGGGATTCTCGGAATTGGTAAAGATGATGAAACCCTAGGAGAGCCGGTGATTCCAACTACCGTCAATGTATGGTCCATACGAATTGGTGTGGATATACCAATTCGACCCGAGTTCTTGGAATTTGAACAAGTTTGGCAGCGGATCACGAAAGGTGGGATTCTTTAGGCGTTAGCTACAACACTGCATACACCCAATCTGATTGCCATTTCATTTTCTCGATCCATTCTCTCAACAAGCAAAAGCTTATGCGAAAGGGCTATGATAGATAACTAGCGTTTAGGATTTTAAGATGCAGTCAAGTGAGAGACAAAAGACAAACCAACATCAACCCAAAACATGGGGAGAAAAAGATTAAAAAAAAAACACTCATGCAGGTAAAATTGCTAAAACTTTGACCTTGCTGTTTCCCTCATGGTGATTGGTAACCTTCACCCAGTGTTCGTTATACAAAGGAATTTTGATTTGCAATGCTCACCTTCCATTGGGGCTTATTATTATTATTTTTTGAACTACTAAAAGGGTGGGAAGGGGCGACTAGTGTAGCTAACCCCCATGGGCGTGATCATTGGGGTTCCCAACCCACTGTGGAATATCCGGTTGAGCCATAGCTACTGTCCGAATAAGGCAAGCCGTCACCACTGCACCACCTAGGCGACTAGTTGGCCAAAGACCCTTCCTGCAAATCCACACAAGTCCCAGCATTGGCATGGGAGAGATTCAAACATGGGAGGTCCATGCACAGGAAATGAGGGGAATCTTATCCCACTCACTTTGGCCAACTAAACTACCACCTCAGTGGTCCATTGGGGCTTATTGAATGCAGTGAATTTGTTAATGCCGTACTTCTTGTGTCTTGTAGGAGTATTAGTTAAGTAGATGCACAAAGTTCAGTTGAATCTATCTCCATGTGCAAAGAATGTAGCAGCGGTTATTTGAGTGGTAAAACACTCGTTGAATGAGACGATTACATTGAACGAAGTTCCTATTGTCTGTTGTTTTAAGTTTTAGTGGACTGACGGATACTTCATTAGTTTTGAAGATTTGGCATATTTCATTTGTGTCTAATCTAGAATGACGGAGACTTCAACAGTTCTTGACATGGTTATCGATTATCACACTAAAATGTTAATCACTCCTTCATAGTCTGTGGAGTAATATGATTTGCTTTTTTATTAGGCTACAGAGGCAGGGTCTCTAGATTGTCAAGCCATCGATTAGTTGTTTCATGTGCTATTCCCCCTTCTTTTGCAGGCTTCTCAGATTCAGTTTACCTCTTCTTCCACTTGTATATACCCTACCAGTCCAGCTTTCACTCTTGGATTAATTGGAGCAGTGTCTCTTACAATTGCTCAAATTATCATCACTATCGCTGCTGGCTGCTTTTGTTGCATACTAGCTTGTCAACCAAACTCTAGTTGGACATTGGCAGTGGTCTGCTTTGTCAACTCATGGTAATTCTGAGCTTGGACTTGAAGGGTTGAAAACAAGTTTTTAGCATCCATTATGGACATTTTATACTGCAAGCATACTCTTAACCACTTTTAGGCAAGTTTATTGTTACTGATATTTTGCTGGTGTTCGACTTTGTTTTGTTGATTATGACAGAATTCTTTGTTTCTAAATTTCGCTGTTTGTATTTTCAATTTCCAAGAATCTTGATTGGTAAAAATAGTAAGTTGATAATAGTGTGTTCTTAAATATGTTGTGTGGGGCAAAAAAGCTTGGTTTTGGGAACACAAATCTATACTGCCTTCTTTTCATGACACATTAATTGTGATATTTGCTAAAAGTGACAAGTAGGATTTTTTTTTTTTGATAACACAAGTAGGATTCATTCTCCTCTTATTGCAAGAAGATTTGGTTAAGTTTGATCCTATGTTACTTGGATCGTTCCAGTACAAGGAACAACTACGTGGTTTGTCGTTTGTCACACCGGAGTTTTTATAGAACGGGAAGTTAACAATTATTCCATAGAACAGAGGTGAAGTTCGAGATTGTCCACAGGGAATAGGAAGCTAACTTATGGTGTCTCAATTAATGGCTAAGCTAATTTGGAGATTGAGTAGAAAAGTGGGTTTAGATTGCTTGATTAAATTAAACAAGAAAGCAATTAAAAGTTGTGATATCAAGGGAAAAAGGGACTTGGGTTTCGAATCTTTCGATTTTACCTCCCTCTCATTACATGACAGTAATAGTGTCTAGGTCAATTCTTCAACATAAAGACAAGATCATAGTTAGGGCTTGCAAATCCTACCGATAATCACCAAAAGGATTAACATGATTCATACACCGACTATCTCAACATAGTGCAGATTATCTCACTGGCACGACCCCTCTTGAAGAAATGATCCTCCAACATGACCCGTCTAACATCGTATAGTCTATCTCAGAGACTATACCGGAACAATGAAAGCTATTGCATGGCCATGCTTGATACACAAGATAGATCAGAAAAATAATAACTTTCGTAAGAACGATGAATCGTCCAAAGTCAAACAATCATTGCTGGATAAAGACCGCAAACACTATACAATCACATTAGTCAGAGAGTGGTTTTCTTGTTGGTTTTCTCGTTACTCTAGCAGGAGAAATTAGCCGCTCAAGTTGGAGTTGATCATCGCGGAGTTGATGATTGCCATTGTGTTTTTATTAATCATTGTCTTCTTCATTTCTCTATCTCTAGGGTTTCTCTAAAAACTTCAAACCCCCCCAAAACTGATTAGGGTCGTCTTTTTATAGTTCTAGGCCAAAAAATTACATAAGAAACATAAAAACTAACAAACAGGCCTCGACCGTCCAGGCGGACGTAACTTGTCCAGACAAAAACAACTGCAAGCTCACATTTCTCAAACCCAAGGGGCTGTCCAGATGGCCGTGACTCCCGTGGCAATCCTTCAAAAGCATTTCGTATGCCTTGTTTCATGTCTAGATGTCCACAAAACTGCAAACACGAGAAACGTAACTAGATAACGGGCTAACTAAGTGTCAATTAGGAGGTACAGTTAAGCACGTATCTATCAATCGAGAACTCGATATGCCACATGCCATGAATTGACTCATGGAGATTGCTAAATAACCATGTGCTTAATTTTAAGAGATAGATTTCCCATATATAGCATGGTACTTTTGGAATTTTTGATGTACTATATGCATTTCTAGAAGCATTTTGACAGATTCCTTTTGCATTTGTCCTAATTGATACGCTATTTTTTGGTTGGGTACATTTTAATTCGTTCTCCTAAGGGAAGTGGTGAGGAAACAAGTAGGAAACATGCTGGGTTCACTTTAGATTGATAAATTCCGTGTTTTGGACCGCTGGGGTTTACCATGTTTCGGAACATGTTTTCCAATACGTACGCGAATACTGTTAGCGAAGTGTGTTAACAGAGGTTTTGACCATGACACCTAGGCATGTAGATTTGTTTTAAAATTCTTATATATTATTGATTTCATCTCTTTTCATTGTTTCTTTTTGACGTTCCCATTTCTCCTACACTAGAAATTTTATGTTCCTGAATCTATTTTACATTGAGCGCAGGGTGGGATTTGTTGCCGTATTCGTTAAGTTACTATCTGGTGCTGCACCCCACGGGAACGCGACCATGTACTTTGGCGCCCACCCTTGCTACTTTGTGAAGAGCGGACTCTTTGCTGATATTTCTGCCTTCTCCTTTGTTGCTGTGGCACATGGAATTGCGTATTATCTCGTATTGGAATCAGTAAAAATCAGCAATAAGGCCGGCACTGCAAAAGTACACCCCCAAGATCAGACTTCCCCTCCGCGACACCCTCCAGCATAATTCCCTCCTCCAAACACAGAAGCTCCAGTTATTGTGCACAGAGATAGATACACGAGGCGGCAATTCACTTGGTTACAATTTCTCTTTGGTGAATGTGTTAGGCAAGCTCATTATTTCTGACATGACTAGTTAGTTAGTTAGTTAAGCAGGCAGTTAGTTTTACCTATGGTTAATAAGTCGTTGGCTCAGTTAGTAGAGAGACTAATCCATCTCAGTATATATGTGATGCAATCCGTTCAGTTAGCGTGTAATGAATGACTCGCAGACAATGAATTAGATTTTTTCCTCTCTCATCTTCTCGATCTCTCGAAGATTCATCAATGGTGATTGAATTCATTCTCTTGAACGGGGTCGCTGCTGGAGGATATGCCGTAGAAAACTTGTTGATGCAAAGGGTGTTTATTTAGGGTAGGGGTTGGGGGAAGTTCCTCCTCACACTTGCCTTTGCTTGGTTTTTTATCTGGACCAAACACTTATCGCCCGGCCTGAATAGGTTTTGAAGGTAACAGAGTTTATGCCTTTCAAAAGAAAAAGAAAGAAAGAAGGTAACAGAGTATATGCAGATCATCAGTGGAGGTGAGATGTTTGTGCTGTGCTACTGGAATGGCCAAGTTTGTTTTTTTTTTTTGTTGGGAAAACATGAACATAACGCTCCATTTCCCTTTCCACGCGTTTTCATGAGGTGAGATGGCCTCAAGGAAAAATGGCTGCCGAAGGGAATCGACTCTGCTACGTTAGGCTGATAAGCCCTGCCAAGGTAATTTCACTTCCTGTCTTTGCATTCACTTCACCTATAAATTCCATCTCCTATCTTGGCCAAACCCTGTGTTTTTCGAGGCCCCAACAAAATCATCAATTGGAGACTCTTCATATAATTTCAAGAGATACAAATTGCCAGAAAAATCATTTTAGGGCAGAGAGAGAGAGAGTTATCCTAAATGGATTTTCAAAATCGAATTGATTTTTCTCTTTATTGTTGAAAACACCCAAAATTGGGCTTCCAAATTATAATATGGCTCAACTTTTTAAAACTTCATAGGGCCCTGAGTAAATTGAGTTGTAGTTTTGGAGCCTCTGAGGTAAGGTGGGTTGTAGTTTTTAAACATTTTTTTTTCCGGTCAAAAAATGGGCTTGTTGGGGAGACCCAAACCGCTGCCTGATGGGCCTTGCGCTATGGCCAGTACTGCTCCAATTTCTAAGTGAAGCCCGGAGTCTTTGCTGGAGCTGCTCTCTTGGCCCTTGCTACTGCGGTACTTGGTATTGTCAATTATCTCGCGTTGGATTCAGCAATGATATGCAGATCATCAATGAAGATACATACAAGAGGCCGCAATTGTAATTCGTATGCTGTGCAACTGGGATGCCCGATTATGAATAAGCGCGCGGTATTTGCCAAAACCAAATTGAGTAATCTATTTTTTGCTAATCCAAAAGGGTGGAGGAGGGGACAACGAGGCGTAACAACTTTCCTTGATCGTGATCATAGTAACCCGAGGCCAAAGAAGACAATTGGCAGATCACGGTGCCCCCTGTTGAGTGTAGCGCAGCGGAACAAACACATAATAATACATTTGCTCCCCACACAGGGTAATCTTACTCACCACTCTTGGTGAGCTCTAACTCTTGGCACACTCCAAGGGCACTCTCATGTGCACGCTTCTTCTAGAATTCTCTTACCAATTTTCTCTCCTTCCTCATGCTTAAGCCCATTTTGTTTGAATCGGATCGTACTAATCATAAAGCACCATAACCGATTAACCGGGGTTACATTTTGATTTTGATTTTTATTTATTTATGTTTTTTAGCTAAAAATATAATATAACCTCAATTTTGCTTTGCTCCTTTACTTGTATGGTTTTTTTTATGACTTACTAGTATGAGGGCAATCAAACCTGGGGTTTGACTAAGACAACCCAAACGTCAAAGCCAACCCTGAACGCACCAGAGGTCAAAGAAGACAATTGGCGGATAATGGGATTCAAAAGGTGATGTGCTTCAGAAACCATATTGAAGTCGACAGTAAACTGGGCCTCACTTTGGGGCAAAAGCCAGGTTGTGGACTGGTCATCGCTACGGATTATCAAAAGGCTTTCACCTTCCACTCCATTACGTTTTTTGTTATCATCGTGCAACCGTAAATCATTTTTATTGCCAAAGAAAAAGGAAATAGAAATCATCTTTTGGCTCAAATTTCTAAGTTATAAATGTGGTATGTCCCAATATTTTTCCACCATCACATATTTATACGAGAGCTACACACTCTCAATTAACGAAAAAACTTTGGATACATAATGTGAGAGCCCATTTGGGGCAGTCCCACATCGGGGAGATGAGCAAATCATATGTGGTATATAACGAAACGTCCAAAGATACCGTATAACTTGGGTTTAACCTTTTGAGCCATGTAGTTAGGCTAAGGATTAGCAGGTCAGCTGAGATGGATCGTTACATGTAAATTTTTGGGCCTTATTTGGGAGCATAAAACTTGGATTGAAACAACAAGGATCCCACATGAATAAATAGCAATAAAACTTGGGTTATCTACGGGCATGCGCTAGTATATTCGCATAAGTTTTTTTTTTTTTTTTTGTCACAGCGATATACATCAGTGGTTAGTTGTTAGTGGTTAGTAGGGAAACGGGAAGGGGAAGCCACCACAAGAATGGGGCAGCCGGGACTTGAACCCTGGCCAAACGCATAGGGCAAAGGGTGCTCGACCAACTGAGACACCGCCCACATGCGTATATTCGCATAAGTTGGTTAATACTAATATTGCATATAATTAATGATCTCTGCCGGCCAAATAAAATTGCATAGGTACACCTATTTTTTATAAACAAAATATACCACTACGAATTAAGCATAGAAACAGGTAACCCCATATGTCATCTTATTTTTTGCTAAAATTATTTGACACTTTGCACACTGGTAAACAGCCCTGCAAAATACAAAGACCGTGCAAAATATAAAGACCATGAGGTCATTTAATCCACCTTACAAGTTATCATCTAATTAATAATATGAAAGAAAAAATCCGAAATAGCTGTCAACTTTATATCTCATAATTAAATATAATTCTCGTTGGTTCATTTTATTTCTTCACCACTCATATCTTAACTAAAAATTAGGTCAAGGTACAAGTGAGCAAGGCAAATAAAGTAGAGAGAGAAAAGGAAGGTGGTGACCGTTCGGTCTAATGATAAAAGTAAATAAGAAAAAAAAGCAGATTAGACAAGTGGTTACGTTCGTTACTTGAATGTACAAAATAATTTTTTTCACTCTATAGTACTATTGTGATTGCCATAGGTTTGTCACCTCTAGATTATTTATACAAGGAATTATAAAAGCTCTTTAATGAAGTTAAATCAGAGATATAGTATAAAGCAGGAGTAATCTAAAAACTGTTCTTGCTTGAAATGCCTACTTTAGTTTAACTATTTTAGGACCTGTTTGAACAACAAAATACTGAGGGACAACCAGATTGCACAATACATAACTTGAAGGGCTAATATTGTTCGAGCTTCATATAGTAACAAATAGATTTTTAATTTTTTTATGTATAACAGTTGGTGTGCAACAACCTAACGTTTTGTACTCCCTCCGTCCCAAATTATTTGTCCATTTTGGATATCCGTGCCAATTTCAATCGCTTATATCTTTCAATATGAATCTCAAAAAATATTCAATATGGATCTTATTTGATAATTCGATGAGTTCTATAATACAAAGTGTTCACAATTACGAAAATCATTAAAAATTGAAAGATATAACTCTTGAAAAATGACACGAATTTCAAAAATGGACAGCCAATTTAGGACGGAGGGAGTATATATTTTTTATATTGATGCATCGAAAATTCGTAAAACTAAATCAAAGCATAGAGCCACATTAAGAGTTCAGACAGAGTATTATAGTTATACAGACCCATAAAGATCATTAGTCTAGAATATGCCCAAGTCCTTAGCAGTCCCTAATCATGTACTTCGAAATACAAAAGCCGTTAACGATTGGTTTCAATTCCAAATATAGTCCAGAAATTTTAATCATGACGTTACCATCAGATTTTACAAAATGAATCGAGCCGTTTGTTGACAATTCAGCTCTATCAAGAACTTGTGTATGCTCATTCATCACTTAATTTGAAACCAGCCGGCAGCCGAGATCCAATAATTTAAGAAAAATGCTAACCTCCGCTTAAACGGTAGAGAATAATAAGTAGAAAACAAATATATATTCAAAAAATATATATATTAATACCCGTAAAAATATATTGATACTGTATATGTTAGATACGTTTTAATATTCTTATTAATTTGTCATTATATAATTTTCCACCTATTGAGTGCGTGGGGATTAGCGAGACGCATAATTTAAAACTGGGCTTCAGTTGGTTGCAACCATAAATAAGAATACAAGCCCGGAAATATACTTTTTTGAGAGAACTCTGTCTTCCATCTCTTCGCCACTCTGTGAAGTAGAGAGAGAGAGAGAGAGAGTTATGGAGAAGAAGGCGATAGTGATTTGCTCAATAGTGGGGTTTCTAGGATTTGTATCTGCTGTTCTGGGTTTTGCTGCCGAGGCCAAGAGGGTACAGGTAATTAATCGCCCAATTAACTCATATCTACAGTTTTTGTATATACAATTTGTGCGTGCGTGTGTGTGTATGCATATCCAATAGAGTGTTCATATCAAGAGAGAAAGAGAAGAGATGGAAGAGGTGTCACATGTGATAATTGATATAACTCTGCTTTACTCTAAAGGTTGATTTTTCCTTGGGAAGTTGTACATACTGGACGCAATTAGATGTTTTTCAAGTATTGAGCTGCCGAGAATTTATGCGTAGAAGCAACAGTAATCGGTTGTGCATTCTGGTCTGGGTTTAGAAAATGGAAAATTCATTTTTTATAGAATTGGTCTGATCCCTGATTTGGCAAATAAACATAAACATGTTTTTTGGTTTATTCGTTTTGTCTTTATTCAAAAAAAATTCGCAAATATTAGTTTTGCATCAAATTTTTGTGGTTTATTGGTTCCTCTCGACGAGACGAATCTAAAGAGTATAAAATTATAGTCAAAACTAATTTTTTTTTAATAAAGCCAAAAATACATGGTTTATTGGTTTAATTTTGGCTTTATTCAAAAAATAATTAATTTCCACTATATTTTCATACTTGTTAGATTCGTCTCGTCGAGAGGAACCAATAAACCACAAAAAATTGATGCAAAACTAATAAATGCAAATTTTTTTTGAATAAAGACAAAATGAATTAACCAAAAAACCAGTTTTTGGATTTATATGGTGTTTTCTGCATATGATTGAGTCTTTGACTGTTGATTTGTACCTTGATATGGTTTTAAGGACCACAAAAGAGCTGATTACATTCACAAAACTTATGGGGCTTAAATTCAGGGCCGGCCCAAGGATTTTGAGTGCCCTAGGCCTAATCTTAAAAATTGTGCCCTAAAATTTTTTCCAGCAACAATCACAATACGAGAAAACCAAAAAAATATAAAGTTCCACTAATCACTTAGAGCATACATTATTACTAAGATGCACCTTAATAAGAATGAAGAAAAAAAAGACGCATTATAACGAGCGGAGCTCGAGCTTGAAGTTTTTTTAAATTGGCTCGAGTGAGCTCGCGAGCTAGCAGATACGCATAGATATACGTGTGTGTATATATTTTTCATACATACTACTGCATACTCATGTGTAGCTCGCACACATCATGCCAGCGCCTTGTGACATCAAACAAGATCTGGTCCAACACATTTTATAGGAAGAAATGAATGCCTCCTTACCTGCTTTTTTCGAAGTGATCGAAGGCGTGAACTTGAAGCGCAGGAATGTACTTGAAGTGAAGGAAGGAACTAAAGGCGTAAACTTGAAGTGAAGGAATGAAGTAAATGCCACTTTGCTTCAATCCCACATCGCCCAACTTTGAAACCTCAAAGGCAATGAATGCCTAGAAATAAAGAATCTAGCTCATCCTGCTACCCAGCAATGCTTAACAAGTTTTATTGGTGAAATGCCGGTTGGGCCTAAAAAGACTCCTACTCAAGCCCAATACTAAATTGTATAGGAGTGCCCCTATTTTTTTTTGACTATTTTGGATGCCCTAGGCCCAAGCCTATTGGGCCTGTGGCCTAGGCCGACCCTGGGCTTAATTCATTGTTTAGCACTTAAAGAGGGGTCAAGGTTAATGTCTTACGAGTATTAAGTCCTTTGCGACTCCCACTAAGAGCCAAATTCTTCAGGCCACCCTTTGTGCGAGGGAAAACTTGTGAACTATGAAGCACCCACACTTCCAGAGGTCGTTGTATCGGAGTGTCAGACACAGGGACACGGCGGGACACGTACGTGGCGTGCCCCCCAAATTTTTTGTAGGGGACACGGCGGGGACACAGCTGGGGTCAAACTGTAATTTTAAAAAAAATTGGGGGTCAATCTGTAATTTTTAAAAATTTTGGGGTCAAACACGTAATTATCAATCTAGAATTTTTTGGGGTCAAACTGTATATATCTTGCCGTGTCCCCCGCCATATCTGTGTCCCTTTTTTCAGAATTGTTGTGTCCATGTCCGTGCTACATAGCTTGTGAGAAATGGTTGAGATAGTTAACTTGGGTTTAAGATGCGGTCACGCGATCTAAGTTTACGGTTGGTGGTATTGGTTTATAAAAAAAAAAGAGAACGGGATGGGGTGACACCAACCTAGAACCAAAGAGAGAATACCGAAAGCTAACCAACATCAACCCAAATCATGGGGAGAAAATAATTTAAGATATTCTAGCGGGCAATTACATGAACCCAAATCATGGGGGAAAAAGAATAATCCTTGGTGCTTCCCTCCTAGTCACCTTGCCCTTGGTCATCTATCACCTTCACCTAGTGTTTGTATCGCAGTTGAATTTGTTAATTTCGTACTTCTTGTGTCTAGTAGGGGTATTAGTTAATAGAGGCGAAAAGTTCACTTGAGCCTATTCATATGCAAAGAATATAGCAGTTTTTATTTGAGTATTAAAAATGTGGCTGAATCAGCCAAAAGTATAATAAAGTTCCTGGAATCTGTAGTTTAGGTACTTATATGGACTGACGGGTGAAGTACGGCATTAGTTTTGAAGATTCTACATACTTCATTTGCATTGTATCTCAAAAGACTCCCACTTCAACAGTTCTTGACATGGTTGTTGATCATGGTGCTAAAATGTTAATCGCTCCTTAGTAGTACGTGGAGATTCGATTTGTGTTCTCACTAGGCTACAGTTGCCTTTGGTCTCTACTCTCTATCTTGTCAAACCAGTAGTATTATTTGTTTTCATCTGCTATTGAACCTCTTATCCCCTTCTTTTGCAGGGTTCTCAGATTGAGTTAACCCCTCCTAATATTTGTACAAATCCCAGCAGTCCATCTTTGGGCTTTGGAATAATTGCGGCAGTGGCTCTTCTAGTTGCTCAAATTATCATCACTACCACAACTGGCTGTTTTTGTTGCAAACGAGTTTCTTATCAATCAAACTCTAAAAGGACATTGGCAGTGATCTGCTTTGCCATCTCATGGTAATTCTGACCTTGGACTTGAAAGTTTAAAACAAATTTGCTCTTGGTTGGAATATTTCTACAGCTAGCACACTCTAACTCCTTTTTAGGCATAGCTACCAATATTTTGATACTGTTCGACTTCTTTTGTTGCTTATTATAGAATTTCTGTTTCTAGAGTTCGCAGGTTTTGTTTAAGAATCTTGATGGGTTAAAATAAGTTTTCTGTTTTTGGTCTGCGGTAGAAATAGCAAGTTGGTCATGGTGTGCTTTCAAATATTTATTGTGGGGAAAAAAACCTTGGATTAAAACACTTTAGACAATCTGTATTGCCTTCTTTTCATAGCACATTAATTGTAATTGGTTGAAAGTAGCAAGTTGGATTCATTATCCATTCGTTGCAAGAAGACTTGGTTAAGTTTGTCCCTATGTTACTTGGACCGCGGATCATTCTGACACGAGAAACACGTACGGGAATGCAATAGGGCACATGCTGTTAATTGGTGTATGGCAGGGGTACACTTATGTAGATTGCGGTATAAGAATGCACTTACTTTAAGAGTTAAAGATCCCATACGTATAGTATGCTATTTTTGGAATTCTTGATGCATTACTTACATTTCTAGAAGCACTAGCGAATGCCTAAAGCATGGGTGAACGTAATATATCCTCAATTGACAACATCAACTTCCTTTGTATTAAGCTAAGCAAATTGCAAATGAAAATAAAGCCGACCAAAACATGTATAGATTTTTAAAAATCTGCTGGCATAGAGTTCCAAAAAAGGGAAAGAAAAAAAAAAAGTGAAGGCACTTAAAGTGAAGGATTTATGTTCCATTGACAAAGAGGTTGTCTTTTCTTAGCCATTGTACCAAGGTTTTAAATAACGATATTTTGTGATACGTAACGGTAACTGTTTGAGTATAACGGTTTCGAATGTTACATAACGGGAATCTGCTTTAGATCGCTAAATTCCCTGTTTTTGGAACGTCGGTGTACAATATTTCGGAACGTGTATTCCAATACATAATTCGCTAGGTGGTTGGAGAATTGTGGTGACACAGGTTTGACCATCGTGAAGCATTATTTGTGGATGTAGCTATGTTTCAAACTTCTTTGGGATTATCAATGTCGTTTCTTTTCATTATTTTCAACTTCGCATTTCACCAGCATTGAAAATTTTAGATTCTGACAATTTCTAATTCTGTACTATACATTGAGTGCAGGGTAACATTTGTCAATGCATTCCTTATGTTTCTACATGGTGCTGCACTCAGCGCACATCACCGGGACATAAACAAGCACGAGGACGACGTTTGCTACTTTCTGAAGCCCGGAGTCTTTGCTGGAGCTGCTATCTTGTCCATTGCTACTGTGGTACTTGGAATTGTTTCTTATCTCGCTTTGGATTCAGCAAAAATCAGCAACAATTCATGGGGTGGGACTGCTTCTGCTGCTGCACCTAGTCAAGGCGGCATTCCAATGGGACACCTACAATTCCCCCCACCGCAATACCCCCAATCACAATACCCACCACCGCAATACCCTCGACCACAATACCCACCACCACAATTCCCTCAACCACAATACCCACCACCACAATACCCTTCTTCGAACAAAGAACCTTCTGCTCCAGTTTTCGTGCACGAAGATACATACATGAGGCGACAATTTGGTTGAATACCGTTTGTGTAGTTGTGAATTGGGGTGCTAAAGGATCCCATGGAAAACTTGTTGATGTTTTTTTTTTTATCAGTAGAACTTGTTGATGTAGAGGGTGTTTTGTTTATGGTTGGGGTTGGGGTTGGGGACTTGCTTTTGCTTTGTTTGTAATAAGGCCTAACTTATCCCCGTCCTGAACACAGGTTTTGAATATGGAAAGAGTATATAATAATTTGTTTACTCCATCGTTATTATCGCCAACTATAGGAATCTGTCAACTCTAGATTATTCATAAAAAGAATTGTGGTAGCCCTTTAATGTAAGTTAATGCGAGCTATGAAGCACAGGTACTTTAAAAAGTAAAAATAGTGTTTCTTGCGTGAAATTTCTACTTAGGATCTTTTGTAATACATAACATTGAGGGATAAAAGATCATATTCTGCGTAACTTGACGGGCTAACATTGTTACTAGCTTCGCATCACAAGTTCTCCAACTAACCCCAAAGGGTTAGCCTGGTGGTCAAAATCTTTTTCTTTTTAGGTCTCATACTTGAGAAATATTATCTCAGTTTCTATCAACTCCTTTACGACCTATTTGTTGCCGGGAGAAGGCGGCCAGATAAGAGAAAGGCAGGATATGGTTATCCTGGGTCCACCCATATCCGATTTTGAAGAGGCTTTTCAAATTCGTTTTTCAGATGCTTATGTGAGAATCGAGTGATTTC
>JAXBDA010000209.1:56337-70635 GCA_036023075.1 Gaultheria prostrata | reverse complement strand
TTGCCGGGAGAAGGCGGCCAGATAAGAGAAAGGCAGGATATGGTTATCCTGGGTCCACCCATATCCGATTTTGAAGAGGCTTTTCAAATTCGTTTTTCAGATGCTTATGTGAGAATCGAGTGATTTCATCTTGCAATGGGTTTAGGCTTCAATTTGGTAAAGCAGTCAAACTTTCAATGAAGGAAACGTGGTGTTTATGTATAGAAAAAAAAGGCAACGTGGAAGTGAACCCAAATAATTACGGAGTATTTATTAGGAAAACTAAATAGGAATTTTTTTTCTACAATGGTGAAACAGAAAAGGTGGGTCACTTGACCTCTCATTTTAATTTTTTAAAAATATTTTTGATAATTTGAAGCTAAATTTTATAAATTTGACCCCTTAAAATCTTATAAATTGTCCCAACTTGCTTAAAATGTCTAGAATTCTCAAGTTTTTTTTCTTCTTTTCGAGAGTTTATATTATCAAAAATGAGACTATTGTACATTATTTTCGAAATATAATATGTTATTGAGACCAATTATAAAATAAAAATACATGTATCAGTGTATATTTACGTTATAGTTAACCTCTTAAGTTAGTTATTTCTTTGCATGAGAAAATAGAAAAAAAAATAACTTGCAAAAAGATCTAAGTTTAGACTCCGTTAACCTAAAATCCTAGCTCCACCCTTGTATTCATCCATATCAACTCCACTCCCAAAACATACACCGGATATACTAATTCCCTTCTATAAACGTGGACCCTAGAGTATACAACATCTCCTTTTATACCATATCCACCCACTTATCCCCTTCTTCATCTGTCTTATCCCCTATTACTTTATCCGTCTGACAAACGGACCGTTAGGATCTATACAAATATACTTAAGAATCAAACTAGGGATGGGCATCTCGGCCGACCCTCCCCGATCCAACCCGTCCCCTCCCCGAATGGGTAGGGGATTCGAGGATTTTTTCGGGGATCAGGGAGGGGATGGGGATCTTTTTAAAAAAAATTCGGGGATCGGGTAGGGGATGGTATAGTCAGTCCCCTCCCCGATCCCCGCCCCTCCCATCCCCACATCCCCATTCACATATACATATGTATATTATGTATTTATATTATTTTTTTCCAGGATAAATTTATACTTAAGTTATAACTTGTAAAATAAATTTATACTTAAGTTATAACTTGTAAAACATTAGGGTTACTCTCAACTCTTCCACACTTCATAGCCGCCCCCATCTGGGCTCTAGCCATCACGTCTCTCAAACTCTCAAGATCAAAGGTCGTCGCACTCACTCACTCTCTCTCTCTCTCTCACACACACACACACACACACACACACACACACACTCATGAGTCATGTCTCAATCTCAGAGGAAACATGAGAGAAGGCCGAAACCAGAGAAATAGTACTAGGGAATTTGTTTTTAACATAAGTTTCATTCAGTTAGACAGAGAGATTATTTCCTTCATATTAAACTACAAAATTTGTTTCTGAATTCCAAAAAGGTTGTGTCCGACTGTCCCCTACTTTGGTTTCTACTATTGTTGAACTTGTTTTTAGGATGGAATTTGTACATGATGAATTTTTTTAGTTTTAGCTCATTATTAGAATTTTGGCTAGACTGTAGAGCTTGAATTTTGAGTGAGTTTTTGGATCCCCGATTCCCCGTTCCCCGCATTGGAGCTGGGATGGAGATGGGGATTAATATGAGTTCGGGGATGGAGGTAGTGGTATCCACCCCTACCCTCCCCATGCCCATCCCTAAATCAAACGAAAG
The DNA here is from genome assembly GCA_036023075.1 of Gaultheria prostrata. NCBI lineage: Eukaryota > Viridiplantae > Streptophyta > Magnoliopsida > Ericales > Ericaceae > Gaultheria > Gaultheria prostrata. The sequence goes on along the minus strand of JAXBDA010000209.1, from coordinate 68,866 downwards.
CAAATAGATTAGCAACAACCCGGTGGCATAATATTATGTGAATTATTACTTCAAACATAAAAACCGATTACCTTCACAAAAAGAATTTTTCGGGAGGTATTTTTGTCTAAACGATTTTTTTGAACTCACTTTGTATTCAAGATATAGACAACTCAAAGCCATAAATTTTTTATATTTTGCGGTATTATTTGCTTTTTCTAACAAGTCGTTTAGTTTTTTCCTCATAATTTTGGAAACCAATTATTTGTTTCGACAAGAGTAATTAGTAAAATATAAAAATGTGGACTGAAATTTAAATTTTTCTAGATATGACGAGACTAAAGACGATAATACTAGCCGTTTAAAACTTTTTTCATCTTTAGCGAACTTTTTATGCTTTTGATGGTAATTCTACTTTTTTGACTCCTCGCGTCAAGATGAAAAATTAATTAAAAAAACTATGAATCTAAAAAAAAGTACATCAACAAATATGAACAAATTTTTTTTTTTTGATCGTTAAAAGATGATTTTTTTAAAAATTGGAAGAGCAAAGCCCAAATAGTGGGTCAAGCCCAAAACACGTAAAAATACCCAAGAGAGTGACTAGCGGGTGAGCCGCAAAGCAACAAAGGATAGCCGACGAGGAGAGGAGAGACCACCACCACTGCAAAGCAACCCGCACCGCCATTGATGGAAAGGAAGAAAACCGAAATCGTAACACCGTGGATCCCACACATGATCGGATCCTGTGGGCGTTGTCAGATCCGCACAACAGATCATACGACCACCAAAGCTCGAACGTAGGCAATTGCCTTATTAAAAGATGGGGCTTTACCGGGTGACGAAAAATAAAAGAAGGTAAGATTATTATTGGCTTATTTGAGACGCAGTAAATCTGTGAGTTTAGACTTATTAGTTTAGTGGATAAAAATAATTGAAAAAGTAAAAGTCAATAAGTTGCTAATTGGCTGAATAAGTCAATTATTCGACTTATATTTGTTTTAATCAAAACACGCGTTACCAATTTGGTAGAGAAATAAAAAATACTTTACTTGTTTTTGGAGTACCAGGAAAAAATATTACTCCATCCGTTCCAAAATATTGATCTTTTTTGGGCAGGTATGTCACTCAAACAATTATCTATATTTCACAATCTATTAAGTTTAATAGGATTTTAAAAATTTTGTATAATAAAACTAATTGAGATCTATGAAACAAGATCCATATTGAATATAAAAAATATTATAAATTAGAAAATATAGACAATTTTTTAAGAGATTCCAAATAGCAAAAATATACCATTATTTTGTGACGGAGTATTATTAATATACTCCATTGACGAGGGAAGGGGAGTCAAGCTATTACCCCTCGCCGATAAAAATCTCTTCCGTCTTTTCGCCACTCAGAGAGAGAGAGAGAGAGAGAGAGGAAGAAGAAGAAGAATGGTGGAGAAGAAGGCAAAAGTGATATGCTTAGTAGTGGGGTTTCTAGGGATTTTATCTGCTGTTCTGGGTTTTGCTGCTGAAGCCAAGAGGATTAAGGTAATTAATTACCCAATTAATTCTTATCTACAGTTTTTTTTTTTTAATATCCAATTGAGGTGTTCATATCAAGAGAGGCAGAGGAGATTGAAATGGAAATAGATGAGTTGATTTTTGTATTTTACTTCTGAATGCTTTCAAGCAGAGGCTTCGTTGTTGTCATGTGAAAAGAGGTGTCACATGTGATAATTGATATGACTCGCTTTACTCTGATGTTTATTTTTCTCTGCGGATCTTGTGTTAGGAAACAGGAAATGTGATAATTGGGGAGAAAAGGTAACTTTTTTCTGCGTAAATTATTGCCGATAATTTCTGCGTAGAAGCAACGGTAATCGTTTGAGCATACTGGTATGTGGGGCTGAACCGAGCAGTTCGTGAATTGTTCAAGTCTTGACTCGGTTAAGGTTCGTTCGCCTTCGTTTCGGGTGCTAAACGAACCGAGACTGATCCTGAATTTTAGACTTGTTTAATAAGCAACCCCTAAATGAACCGATGTCGAGCCTCAATTTTCGGCTCGGCTTGATTAGGCTCGCGAAGCTGGAGTATATGTATCAATTTTGTAGACATTCTAAAGTTTAACTCGATTCGGCTCGGTTGCAGCCCAAACTGGCCTGGATTTAGAAATTTTGGTTTTGTGAAATTGGTCTGATCATGTTTACGTTGGGTTTATCTGGTGTTTTCTGTATATGATTGAGTCTTTGACCTCCCTTTCCCTCTTTGCTCCTATATTGGCTGTTGACTTGTACCTTGTTATGGTTAATGACCACTACTGAGCTGATTAACATTCATGAAACCAGTGAGGCTTAATTCATTTTTAACACTTAAAGCGGGGCGAAGGTTAGTGTCTTACGAGTATTAAGTCTTTTTCGACTCCCACTAAGAGCAAAATTCTTTAGGCCACCCTTTGTGCAAGGGAAGGCTTGTGAGAAATGGCTGAGATAGTTAACTTAGGTTTATGAAGCGGTCATGCGATCTATGATTGCGGTTGGTGGTATTGGTTCCAGGTTATCAAAAAAAAAAAAAAGGGGTAGGGGGACACCAACCTAGAACAAAAGAGAGAATACTGAAAGCTAATCAGAGAAAAAAAGAAACGAAAGAAAAGACAGACAGAAGACAAACCAACATCAACCCAAATCATGGGGAGAAAAGAATAAAAGACACTCTAGCAGGTAAACTTATGAAAATCTTGTCCTCGGTGCTGCCCTCCTGGTGATTTATCACCTTCACCTAGTGTTTGTAATGCAGTTGAATTCGTTAATGTCGTAGTTCTTGTGACTTGGAGGAGTATTAGTAAATAGTTCACTTGAGCCTGTTCCATTTGCAAAGAATATAGCAATGTTTATGTGAGTAGTAAAATGCTGGTTGAATCATCCAATAAATATAACAAAGTTCCCGGAATCTGTAGTTTAGTTTTGAAGATTGTACAAATTCCATTAGCGTTAAATCTCAAAATACGGCGACTTCAACAGTTCTTGACATGGTGCTAAAATGTTAATCACTCCTTAATAGGATGTGAAGATTTGATTTGTATTCTCACTAGGCTACAGAGGCCTTTAGTCTCCACTCTCCATATTGTCAAACTAGTGATTCCCCTTTTCATCTGCTATTCGACCTATTTTCCCTTTCTTTTGCAGCCGTCTCAGAATCAGAAAACCACTACTTCTTGTACATACCCCAGCAGTCCAGCTTTGGGTCTTGGATTAACTGCAGCATTGGCTCTTCTGGTTGCTCAAATTATCATCAGTACCACAACTGGCTGTTTTTTGTTGCAGACGACGTTCTTATCAAGCAAACTCTAATAGGACATTGGCAGTGATCTGCTTTGTTGTCTCCTGGTAATTCGGAGCTTTGAATTGAAAGTTGTTGAATACAAATTTCTACTTAGTATGAATATTTTCTACAGCAAGCACACTCTATATATTTTTCACGCAAGTTTATAGTTACCGAAATTTTGCTGTGTTCGACTTCTTTTGTTGCTTATTATAGGTCTGTGTTTCTAGAGTTCGCTGTTTTTATTGTAAGAATCTTAATGGTTAAAAATAGTAAGTTGATAACAGTGTGTGGGGCAAAGAAGCTTCATTTGAAAACACTTTGGACTCTGTGTTGCCTTCTTTTCGTGGCTCATTCGTTGTGTAATTGGTTAAGTAGCAAGTTGGATTCATTCTCCTTCCGTTGCAAGAAGACTCGGTTAAGTTTGACCCTATGTTACTTGGACAGAGGATCATTTCGGTACGGGAAACACTTGCAAGAATGCGATACGGCTCATGGTGTACATTGTGGTATGGTGGGGGTGAACTTATGTAGATGACGGTATAAGAATGCACTTATTTAAAGAGAGAAAAGATCCAATACATATAGAATGCTATTTTTGGAATACTTGCTCTACTACTTACATTTCTGGAAGCATTTTGAAAGATTTCTTTTGCATGTCTTATTAATGCTCTATTTTTTGGTTGGGTACATTTTATTTTGTCCTACTAAGGGAAAGAGTTAGAAAATAAGCAGGAAAATCATCGGGTCTGCTTTAGATTGCTAAATTCCTTGTTTTGGATATCTCGAAACGTGCATTCCGATACATAATTCGCTAGGATGTTGGAGAATTGTGGTAACAGAGGTTTGGCCACCGCAAAGCATTATTGGTGCATGTAGCTATTTTTAAACTTCTTTCAAATTATAGATTTTGTTTCTTTTAATTATTTTTCGAGCTTCCTATTTCACCTACTGTAAAAATTTAAGATTCGACAAGTGCTAATTCTATAAATTTACGTTGAGTGCAGGATAACATTTGTCAATGCATTCCTTATGTTACTATCAGGTGCTGCACTCAACGCACACCAACAGGAAGATGACACTTATCTTGGCCCCAACTCTTGCTACTATGTGAAGCCCGGAATCTTTGCTGGAGCTGCTGTCTTGTCCCTTGCTACCGTGGTACTTGGAATTGTCTATTATCTTGTTTTGGATTCGGGAAAAATCAGCAATAGTTCATGGGGTGGGACTGCTACTGCTCCTAATCAAGGCGGCATTGCAATGGCACACCCTCAATTTCCCCCACCACAATACCCCCCACCACAGTATCCTCCACCACAGTATCCTCAACCACAATATCCTCCTTCAAACACACAAGCTTCTGCTCCAGTTTTTGTGCACGAAGATACATACATGAGGCGGCAATTTACTTGATCACCGTTTGTTGTTTGTGAATGAGGTGCTAGAGGCTCCCATGGAAAACTTGTTGATGTAAAGGGTGTTTGTTTACGGTTGGGGGAAGTTCCTCCTCACACTTGTTTTTGCTTTGTTTATCAGGCCTAACATATCCCCCGGCCTGAATAGGGTTCGAGTGTAAAAAGAGTATATATAAAGCAAATATGTTTTCCAAAATATTCATATTATCAATGGACGTGATATATTTGTTGTCATTGTATGTTGTGCAACTGGAATGGCTGAGTTTGAATATGCTTTAGTTCGTGCGCGAACATGTGTATGTACATAGACTTGGTGCTCAAGACCTGGAAACTGGCTTGCCAAAATGCAGACTGCAGAGGCTGATGATGTAGGTACAAACTACTGTTGTTAGATGCTTCGATGATTCTACATTTGTGTTTATTGCTTTGTGTTGGAAGCACGTCCAAGCACCTCGGCTCTGTCGGATGCTCCAGGAACCACGTCTTTTAGCTTTTTGCATTCTCGTCTCTGCAGATCACATTATTAGCGCGAGACTAGGATGGATGGTGGCTGATTTGCTAGTCAAGAATGTCGCAGCAACTTGAGGATATTTTGTACTGTATAGAACACCTAGATGTTTGGAAGAAGTTTTGGGTGAAGATTAGATGGGAGTACCCCCCAACGTAGTGTGAAATGATACAGACCTACCACGCTCCGATGGGGACGGGTTTTCATCAAATTTTTGGGTACCAGGGCGGGCCAAAGGGAAATTTTGAAATACCCAATCGGGTTTGAGATGATGTTACCTCGCCCTCATTACCCGCCCCCGAAATGTTTTTACATATACCTCATAGTTTCGCCATTGTTTTCTTATCATTAACCTTTGAAAATTACACTTATACCTTAATAAGGTTTTATCATTATACTACAAAATTATATTTTACCTTTATATTTTCATCATTGTACTAAAATACCACCTTATATGTAACTATTTCCTTCTATTTTGCTTTTAATTTTGAATATTTTTTCTCATTTTTTAAGGGGCGGGGAGGGGTAGGTAAACCTGACCCCTGAGAAGGCATAGGACGGGGGTATCCATAAATTACCCGCTCAGTCTAGGGCAGGTGCGGAGCCGCATTATATTTTTCGGGTAGGGGTATGGCAAAACTCGCCTCGTTGCCATTCCTAGGGTCAACCACGATTTTGTTGCCATCCAAAATCAAGATATTCACTGTATGGAATACCTGGGTCGAACTTGATTGGATATGGATTAATTTTGGGTGGATAAAATAGTGAGGAGAGATAATGGGTATTTTTATAGCGAGTGGACCCACATTAATGTAATATTTATAAAAAATAATTAAATAATACTTTGTTTTGAAGATTTTGGTAATAAGGAAGGATAAAATAGTATAGTATTTGGTTTGTTTTATAGTTCAGATTGGGGAATAAGGATAAATAAGAGGGTTTGGGGTGGATTGACCCGGATTTGGGAGGAGTTATCCTCCCGGATTTGGGAGGAGTTATCCTCCCGGATTAAATCGGAGGGGGATTAAATAGTCCGGGTTACAAATGGACTCCCAAACTAAGCCATACGTGTGGGCCCGAGAATAAATAATCCAACATTTTCGATCCGACTTCTGAATCCGGCATCCAAACAACCATGTCCATATTTAATCCGCCCTAGGCCGGATTCAATGGGAAGGGAATTTAATAGTCCGGCTTACAAATGGATTCCCAAACCAAGCCATACGTGTGGGCCCAGGATTACATAATCCAAGATTTCCAAGTCCGGCTGCTTAATCCGGCATCTAAACGAAGAAAATGACCAACAGTGATATAAAAGAAAAAGATCAGATTAATTAGAGTGCAATTTTGTTCACCCTCCTTAAAAAAGGGTGAACAAAACCCTCCCTCTTATTGGTTGAAATATGTGGGTCACATCACAAAGTGATGTCATGTTTATTACAAAGTGATGTCTGCAATACACTTTTTTGTAAGCATGACATCACTTTATGGTGGGACTCATACTAATTCAACCAATAGGAGGAAGGGTTTTGTTCACCCTCTCTAAAGGAGGGTGAATGAGGGTGAACAAAATTGCTCTCGAAAAATTAGGTATAAATATATATATTTTTACCTTTTTTTAAGTGAAGGACAAGCGTTTTTTGAAAGGGATATAAAGAGCATGTTTGGCCGCCCACTTTTTGATTTTTCCACTTCTCCTTTTCCATTTTTGGGTGTTTGGGAGCCTTGGGCAAAACAGCTTTTGGCCAAAATGATTTTTCCATTTCTAACAAAGGAGAAGAGAAGTAGAAAAGAGGTCAAGACCTCCTTTTTGATTTCTCCTTCTTGATTTCTCTCATCTCTCTCTCCCAAAATACATTCTGCACATTTCTCCCAAACACTCATCTCAAATTCAAAAGTCATTCTGGCCATAATCCAAAAAATCAAAAAGTCAAAAAGTTAAAAATGAAAAGCTGAAAAGTAGGCTCCCAAACACCCTCAAAATATCGTTTTGAAAGGGATTTATGGATAAGACGGAAAAAAAAGCTATTGCGAGCGAGAAACCCGCCGCCGCTGCCTCCATAACCACCACCACCACTTCCATACCCACCTCCATCACAGCAACCACTGCCGCCACCTCCACTGTAACCACCTCTGCCGCCAATCAATCCATACCAAAACTTCATCACCCGAGGCCGCCGACCTCCTCTCCTTCCTCTTCCAGATTCAGGCTTTTTTTTTCCAGTCCCTTCGTATGTTTGAAGATTAGTGAAATGTCACTATTTTCTATACAACAGCGTTAGCGAAGCCCTCAACCTTCTCGTTGTCTTTCTCCTCGTTCTCTCTATGACGGCATTCGTCACCTGCCACCATCCGTTTTGAACGGCTTCGATTTGAATGCATCAGATACTTTTTTTTTTTAATAGCAGTGAAATTTCACTAATTTGCCATCATCGTCACCTGCCGCCGATCTCCTATCCCTCCTCTCCAACGATGATGACTTCTGATGCCCACTCCCCCTCTCCCTCCTCCCTTTCTCATCCTCCTCCGTAGACTATAATAGAACTTTTTAAATACTCCATTAGTGAAGTTAGACTGATTTTTGGGTCACCAGCCGCAGATGAGAGTCGCCGGAAGAGGTTTGCGGGAGGTGGGGTGGAGGTCGGCCAGAGGTACGAGATGGAAAATGATTGATTTTTGTTATGAGTGACAGTTCACTTTGTGCGTCTCCTTACATATAAAAATGTCAAATATTGTGGGTTTATGGCTAAGTCTCTCATATAAGATCTAGCTGAAAAAATTCTATACGCTAGGAATCCAGCTATGGATATAGAGTAATGAGATTTTTATCTCGTCTAGAAAAAAGAGATATCTAATTACCACTAAGGTAAGTCAATTTTTTTAATTACCACTAAGGTAAATCACTCTTTTTGGGGTTTAGATTTAAGGTGCACTTTCCTATTATATGGTTTTAGTGGTTTAGGCACTTTCATAGATTACCCTAGGATTTTAGGCACTTTCATAGGGTACCCTAGTCATAGGGGTACCCTAGAGTTTAGGTTTGGGGTGCACTTTTCTATTATAGGGTTTTACTGGTTTAGGCACTTTCATAGGTTACCTTAGGATTTTAGGCCCTTTCATAGGATACCCTAGTCATATGGTACCTTAGGATTTAGGTTTAGGGTGCACTTTCCTATTATAGGATTTTAGTGGTTTAGGCACTTTCATAGGATACCCTAGGGTTTAGATTTAGACACTTTAATAGGGTACCCTAAGGTTTAGGTTTTGGGTATACTTTCTTATTATAGAATTTTAGTGGTTTAGACACTTTCATAGGGTACCCTAGGATTTTAGGTACTTTTATAGGGTACCCTAGGGTTTAGGTTTAGACACTTTCATAGGGTACCCTAGGATTTAGGTTTATAGTGCACTTTCCTATTATAGGATTTTAGTGGTTTAGACATTTTTATAGGATACTCTCGGATTTTATAGGATACCCTATAGTTTAGGTTTAAGCAATTTCATTAGGATACTTTAGAATTTAGGCTATGCACTATTATTTGGGTACGTAGGTAATTTAAAGAGAGAGGCGAGGGGAAAGTATTGCGCAAAAACTAAAGGGAAATGGGGCCCATGTACAGCAGGTGGCGAGCTTATCCGAAGGAAGAAATGATGACTATTTGTTGTGTCCAAAGATAATTGGAGTTGCTGTTCAAAAAATGGTAATTGGAGTGTGCCGTGCATTTTCGAAAAATCAAAGAGTGCGTGGGAAATGGAGCTGATTTTTTGTACCGGCCCGTAAATCCCCCGAGAGTAATTGGGGAATTGAATGCCTGTCGAAACTTGACTTTTGGACATTGGAGCTTTGCTACTACAAATGTTTGTCGATAGCATGAAACATATACCACATCAAATAAGATTAATTTCATAACCCCAAAGAACTTTGCCACAATATACACGGATTTTTAACAAATAATACTAACTGAAACTCTATCCATTGTGGGATCAAGTTGTGCACTAGGTGCATGGCACCGTCCCATGCATTCCACTAAAATGTTGGTTTTTTGGGTTTTTAGACTTTTAGTTGTAGTTTAAATCTACAACTTGTTCCACTAAAATGTTAATTTTTTGGCAAAAAAAAAAAACAGAAATTGGTTTTTTGGTTTATTCGTTTTGTCTTTATTCAAAAAAAATTTGCATTTATTAGTTTTGCATCAACTTTTTGTGGTTTATTGGTTTCTCTCTACGAGACGAATCTAACAAGTATGAAATTATAGTGAAAATTAATTAGTTTTTGAATAAAGCCAAAATTAAACCAATAAACCACGTATTTTTTGCTTTATTGAAAAAAAAATTTGACTAGGATTTTATACTCTTTGGATTCGTCTCGTCGAGAGGAACCAATAAACCACAAAAATTTGATGCAAAACTAATATTTGCGAATTTTTTTTGAATAAAGAAAAAATGAATAAACCAAAAAACAGGTTTAGTGGAATAGAGTGATTTTAGAGTTAAAACAAAACCATTTTTTTGAGTAATTTTTTGTTAGTGGAATATAATGATTTTTTTAGTTAAAACAAAATCAGTTTTTTTTAGCGAAACACGCCCTCGGTATAAGGAGTGAAAATGCGGTTACGCGTTGCAGTCAATCTGCCCAGAAGAAGACGTCTACATCACTTTTTTTTTCTTTGTAAACACGCGTACGACATGGGTCCACAAATAGCCCGCACAATAGGGTGACAGTTAGTAATAGACTAAATTACCCCTCACAGCAAAAGCAGCGGCTCAACAATTGAAGGCTTCAATTGGAAAATTTGGGTAAAAAGTGGCCACCGGCACCAAATTTCACAAGCCTCTGTGTTACGGTTGTTCCGCTAATTTGGCTTTTTGAGTTTTTTTATGTGAGAGTTCGAAAAATGAATTAGTTTTTGTGATATTTTATTTGATGTATTGTAAAGGGATAATCTATCTCGAAAAACATAAAAAATTAGTTTTTTGTTTTTGTATGAGTTAGTGGAATGATGCCTTATTCTTTAGGTTTCTGGATTTGGACAAGTCAATAATCCGACTTAAGTAAGGGTGTGTGCCACTAGTTTGGTTTTTTATTTTTTTTTATTTTTTGACTTTTTTATGTGAGAGCTCGAAAAATACGTTGATTTTTGTGATTTTTTATGTGATACATTGTGAGGGAATAACATATCTCGAAAAACGTAATAAATTGACTTTTGGCTGTATGAGTTAGTGGAATGGGGTTAAAAGTCACCTAAAAATAATCTTTGAGAGTTTTTGGAGTATGTCAAGAAAAAATAGTTATACTCCATTGACGAGTCACGTCATTCCCCCTCGCCGTTAAGATCTCTTCCGTCTTTTCGCCATTGTGTGTGTGTGTGTGTGTGAGAGTGAGAGTGAGAGAGAGGAGAGAGAGAAGAGAGAGAAGAAGTATGGTGGAGAAGAAGGCAAAAGTGATATGCTCAGTAGTGGGATTTCTAGGGATTTTATCTGCTGCTTTGGGTTTTGCTGCCGAGGCCAAGAGGGTTAAGGTAATTACTCTGATATTAATTTTTCTCTGCGGAATTTATGTTAGGAAACATTTTCCTGAGGAAATATTGTATAACATACTGGATGCAATGAGATGTTCCAAGGATTGTGCAGAAAAGGTTTTCTTTTCCTGTATAAAATTATTGCCGATAATGTCTGCGTACTAGCAACGGTAATCGTTTGGGCATACTGTTCTGTGGGGCTGAACGGAGCCGTTTGTGAACTGTTCGAGGCTCAACTCGGTTAAGGTTTGTTCGCGCTCATTGCGGGTACTAAACGAACCGAGACTGATACTTAATTTTTGGCTTGTTTAATAAGCAAGACCTAAATGAACCGAACATCAGCCTCAATTTTAGGCTCGTTTAATAAAATTTAGTTTGGATATAGAAAATTTAGTTTTGTGAAATTGTTCTGATCATGTTTCCATTGGGTTTATATGGTGTTTTCTGCGTATGATTGAATCTTTGACCTCCCTCTCCCTCTCCCTCTTTGTTCCTGTATTGACTGTTGACTTGTACCTTGTTATGGTCAATGGCCACAAATGAGCTGATTAACATTCATAAAACCAGTGGGGCTTAATTCATTTTTTAACACTTAAAGAGGGGCGAAGGTTAGTGTCTTACGTTACGAATATTAAGTCTTTTTGGACTCCCACTAAGAGCAAAATTCTTTAGGCCACCCTTTGTGCAAGGTTTCGCCTGTGAGAAATGGCTGAGATAGTTAACTTGGGTTTATGATTCGCTCACTCGATCTATGATTGCGGTTGGTGATATTGGTTCCGGGTTATCCAAAAAAAAAGGGGATGGGGGGACACCGACCTTGAACAAAAGAGAGAATACTGAAAGCTAATCAGAGAAAAAAAGAAACAAAAGTAAAGGCAGACAGAAGACAAACCAACATTAACCCAAATCATGGGGAGAAAAGAATAAAAGACATTCTAGCAGGTAAAATTATGAAAACCTGTCCTCGGTGCTGCCCTCCTGGTGATTTATCACCTCCTAGTGTTTGTAATGCAGTTGAGTTCGTTAATGTCATACTTCTTGTGACTTGGAGGAGTATTAGTTAATAGTTCACTTGAGTCTTGAGCCTATTCCATTTGCAAAGAATATAGCAGTGTTTATGTGAGTCGTAAAACGCTGGTTGAATCAGCCAATTAATATAACAAAGTTCATGGGATCTGTAGTTTAAGTATATTTATATTCACTGACGGGTTGGTGAAGTATCATTAGTTTTGAAGATTGTACAGATTCCATTAGCGTTAATCTCAAAAGACGGTGACTTCAACAGCTCTTGACATGGTTATTGATCATGGTGCTAAAATCTTAATAGTACGTGAAGATTCGATTTGTATTCTCACTAGGCTACAGAGGCCTTTGATCTCCACTCTCCATATTGTCAAACCAGTGATCACCCTTTCATCTGCTATTCGACCTCTTTTCCCCTTCTTTTGCAGGCTTCTCAGATTAAGGTTACCACTTCTTCTTGTACAATCCCCAGCAGTCCAGCTGTGGGTCTTGGATTAACTGCAGCACTGGCTCTTCTAGTTGCTCAAATTATCATCAGTGCTACAACTGGCTGTTTTTGTTGCAGACGAGGTTCTTATCAAGCAAACTCTAATAGGACATTGGCAGTGATCTGCTTTGTCATCTCCTGGTACTTCTGAGCTTTGACTTGAAAGTTTTAATACAAATTTTTACTTAGTAGGCATATTTTCTAGAACAAGCACACTATATCTAACTTTTTAGGCAAGTTTATAGTTAGCAATATTTTGCTGGTTTTCTACTTCTTTTGTTGCTTAT
>JAXBDA010000209.1:0-56237 GCA_036023075.1 Gaultheria prostrata | reverse complement strand
TGAAAGTTTTAATACAAATTTTTACTTAGTAGGCATATTTTCTAGAACAAGCACACTATATCTAACTTTTTAGGCAAGTTTATAGTTAGCAATATTTTGCTGGTTTTCTACTTCTTTTGTTGCTTATAGGACTGTTTCTAGAGTTTGCTGTTTTTATTTTAAGAATCTTAATAGTTAAAAATAGTAAGTTGATAATAGTGTGTTTAAATAATTATTGTGGGGCAAAGAATCTTCGTTTGGAAACACTTTGGACAGTCTGTGTTGCCTTCTTTTCATGGCCCATTAGTTGTGTAATTGGTTAAGTAGCCAGCAGGATTCATTCTCCTTTCGTTGCAAGAAGACTCGGTTAAGTTTGACCCTATGTTACTTGGACAGGGCATCATTTCGATATGGGAAACACTTACAGGAATGCGGTACGGCACATGCTGTACATTGTGGTATGGCAGGGGTAAACTTACGTAGATGGTGGTATGAGAATGCACTTATTTTAAGAGAGAAAGATTCAATATATAGAATGCTATTTTTGGAATACGTGATATACTACTTACATTTCTGGAAGCATTTTGAAAGATTTATTTTGCATGTCCTATTAATGCTCTATTTTTTGGTTGAGAGCCTTTTTTCTTCTTCTTCTACTAATGAAAACGGTAAGAAAATAAGTAGGAAAATCATCGGGTCTGCTTTAGATCGCTTAAGTCCCTGTTTTGGATATCTTGTAACAGAGGTTTGACCACCGCAAAGCATTATTGGTGCATCTAGCTATGTTTTAAACTTCTTTCGAATTATAGATTTTGTTTCTTTTAATTATCTTTCGAGCTTCCTATTTCACCTACAGTACAAATTAAAGATTCGACAAGTGCTAATTCTATTATTTTACGTTGAGTGCAGGATAACATTTGTCAATGCATTCCTTATGTTACTATCAGGTGCTGCACTCAACACACACCGCGAGGAAGAGAATACTTACTACTCTTGCTACTATGTGAAGCCCGGCATCTTTGCTGGAGCTGCTTTCTTGTCCCTTGCTACCGTGGCACTTGGAATTGTCTATTATCTCTTTTTGGATTCAGGAAAAATCAGCAATAACTCATTGGGTGGAACTGCTACTGCTCCTAATCAAGGCGGCATTGCAATGGCACACCCTCAATTCCCCCCACCACAATACCCTCCACCACAGTATCCTCCTTCGAACGCAGACGCTTCTGCTCCAGTTTTTGTGCACGAAGATACATACATGAGGCGGCAATTTACTTGATTACCGTTTATTGTTGGTGAATGGGGGTGCTGGAGCCTAGAGGCTCCCATGCAAAACTTGTTGATGTAGTAAAGGGTGTTTGTTTACGGTTGAAGGAAGTTCCTCCTCACACTTGCTTTTGCTTTGTTTATCAGGCCTAACATATCCCCCGGCCTGAATAGGTTTTGAATGTAGAAAAAGTATATATAAAACAAATATGCTTGCCAAAATATTAAGATTATCTATGGAGGTGATATGTTTGTTGTCATTGTATGTTGTGCAACTGGAATGGCTGAGTTTGAATATGATTTAGTTTGAGCGCGAAAATGCGTTTGACCCTCAAGCGAGACGGGGACGGGGGTATCATGAATTACCCGGAAAGTCTACGGGCAGAGCCGTATTATATTTTTTGGGCAGAGGTAGGGCCGTAGGGATATGACAAAACTCGTCTCATTGCCATTCCTAGGGTCAACCACGAGTTGGTTGCCACCCAAAATCAAGATATTCATTGTATGGAATACCTGGGTCAGAACACTCTCAACAGAGAGAGAAGCTCTGGCGAATAATATTGCATATCATGCTTTGAGAACCAATATAATATGAACACATTTTTTTATGAAAAATTTCAGTACGAGGTAGAATAGGATTAAGTAATTACTCCGTAGGAACCTCTCGCTGTCTCGCATGCTATATATCAATATTTTCTGGGCCAATCTATATAGAACGTCATAGTTTTAAAAAGGGTCTCGTTAGTGAATAATGAGATTGGTTCTCAGAATTAGTCGATATGCATGTAAGCTGACCCGAACACGCAATTATAAAACAAAAAATTAAGGATAGTTAATTGGTAAGTAAGTTCCTACCAAGTTTATAGAAAGCCAAATAATTCTTGTCTTTACTTTATTATTAGTAGTACATGTCCCCTTCAACTCTTTCCTAAGAAATTCAAAAGGAGCCAATTAAGAGTTGCTTATGAACAAAGCAAATGAGTTGTCAACCATGGTTTGTTACTTGTTTTATTTTTTTTGAACAGATGGTTTGTTACTTGTTAGGTACTATGTAGGTTGTTTCCTTTACGTGAGTTGCACATATACATTATTCTTCTTTGTTATTTATTCAATTTTTTGGGAGTTTGACCTCTAATTAATTAATTTCCTCATTTCAGCCCTTAATTTTCTATTGATTTCCACAATTTGGTTCAACCATTAGATTATGCTAAATTTCTAAATAATTTATTAGGTAATCGACACTTGATAGGATGTGAAGCGAACGTCCTCATGCATTGATATGAGAAAGCTATGGTCTTGAATTTGAATGATTTGGCTATTGGTTCAAATAAAAGTTCATATATCTCCTTGTGGGAGGTGAAAATAAATAAAAACATATTTACGCTAAAAGAATAATGATGAAAGAGAGTCAACGTTTGAAAAGTTAACATTCAACGGAATATGATCAAAGTCATCATCTTCTAAACAAAATCTCAAGGAATATCCTCAATAGTACAAAACAGAATCCTGAATCTGGCACCGACACTCCTCATGAGACTGAAATCTCCAATGTCTTTTGTCCGCAATGTGGATTATAATTGAGAAATGGGGTATATTAACAATATGAGATGCTAGGATACAAGTAGAAGTAAATAAAAGAAGAGGGAAAAAAAACTCTAATATTTGTGAAAATTCTTGCAAAAATAGGGTCTTTCGTAGCCAACCTTTTTAGAAATTGTAGATTGTGGATGATGAATTTATAAAATTATTTGAATGAGATGTTCTGAATAAATTATGGAGGAGAGTACTGTTTCGAAGTTATAATTTGAAAGAATAAATCCTGGATGTGTTAATTTTAACCATTTCTTAGGATTTTGTACAACACTTTTATGAGATATCAGGAAAAATTAGTCCTTTAGTCGAAGATGGTAGGAGAAAACATAATAAGAGTTACAAAAAATATTATTCGAGGTTAATTATTGCATTATGAATCTATCATTTATTTTTTTGGAATTGAGTTTGATATTTGATTGCCAAAGACTTGTATCATCTCAAAATGTTAGTAAAAATGATTCAGTTGGATGTACAACTGCAGATAAACAAATTTTCCAGTTGGATATCTCCATGTATTTGGACATAGTAATGCTACGCGTATACTATATTCGCGCACACCACGTCACCACCTCATCCAGACCGTCCAAACATTTTTTTTGGGCGTTCTGGATTTAAAATGCACTATGACCGGTCAAAGAGCATAATGCATTTTACATCCAGAACGTCCAAAAAAACATTTGAATGGTCCAGATAGGGTGGTGTGCAAATGGTGCGCACACATGTGGTGTACGCGTAGATTTTTCCATTCGGATATCCAACTGAGAAACAAATTTTTTGAAAGCATTCGGTTCCTCCCCAGTAATGTAAAAGGAGCTTAGGTGAGTTTCCCAAACGATTTTATCAAAATCAAGATTTGATAAAATCTAAGTTGATTTTTATCAAATGAGGAAGGGGTTTGATAAAGTCTTAACTTTTTTTGCATTGAAAGAGCTAAGATTTTATCAAATCTCTTCTTCATTTGATAAAATTAAGGGTTGATTTTATCACATTTTGATAAAATCTTTTAGGAAACTCACCCTTAGCCGCTCCTTTTTCGGACCCACATCGATCTACATCTACATTGATGATCCAAATTGTACATTTCGTAAATTCCGTCAAGTATTCAATCATGCAAAAATTTGTGTCGATCGAATACAATTTGATTCCTAATCTAGAAGTTTTTATCTTGAAAAAAGTGGGAAAAAAGTTATTTTTATCCAATATATCTAGTACTTTTTTAAAAATTAATCCGATTAGTTATCAAACCCCATTTGATCAGCACAAATTTTTGCATGGTTGAAGTACTCGATGAGATCTATGTAATGTACAGTCAAATCATTGACATGGGCCCGATATGGGCCCCAACAGAAGGGACGGAGGGAAAGCTCCTCTCCCTTCACTGGAGAGAAGCTGGATCCTTTTTGGAACTTATGGAAAGTGAAGGAAATGAAATAAATAAATAAATACTCTCTCCATCCCTTTTTAAATAACCACTATAGGAATACGTGAAATTCTAAACCTTTAAAAAATTTAGTATTTCTTTATAAAAAAAAATTAATTTGTTTTACACCAAATTAAAGTGCTCATTGAATACTTTAATTTGGTGCAAAAAATATTAAACTCGTTCTACGGAAGTACATTTTTTAACGTTCACAAAATACACATTTCCCAAAGGAGTCATTTAAAAAGGAACGGATGGAGTAATGAAGAAGAAAATAGTGGAGAAAAATTTACTGTACACAAGACTATATGTGAGAATGTGTTTTGGTTTTTTTCTACTCCCTTCGTCCTATTAAGTTTGTCCGGCACAGAGTAGTACTATATATTTGGCCATTTTCTCTCCTTTTACCTCTCACACCCAACAAAGGAGAGAAAATTCTTTAAAACTTCCTTATTTTTTTTCCCCTTCTCCTAGGTTCCAAACAAAACCCAAATTAGTTGACTAGTTGAGCAAAACGTGAGTTTTCGTCGAAATACTCATCTTTTTCAAACAAATTGGCGAAGTACTCTCGTTTTGAAACTATTTGTAAAAATACTCTTTAGCGCGATTTGAGATTGAGCTAACTATAAAACGCGAATTGAAATTGCGCTAACTGGTGCGCGCGTGGCATCCGAAATCCACGTAGATAGCGCGTTTAGACATTGTGCTACATGTACATGAACAAATGATATGTTTTGCACACTTTTAAGTGCCACATTACGTTGCATTTGCTGAAGTGAGTGGAATAGCGCAATGTCTAAACGTGTTAAACACCTACGTGGATTTCAGGTGCCACGCGGGCACCCGTTAGCGCAATTCCAATTCGCGTTTTATAGGTAGCTCAATCCCAAATCGCGCTAAAGAGTATTTTTACAAATAGTTTGAAAACAAGAGTACTTCGCCAATTTATTGAAAAAGAAAGATTACTTCGACGAAAAACCCGCAAAACGTCGCAGCAATTCTTGGATTCTTCATTTTTTTTTTTTTTGTGGAATTCTATGTCGAGGTCAGATCAGGGCAGTTTTGAACTGATGAAGCCAACATCTGAACCAAAAAAATGAAAATCAGAATCCAATTTTTTTTTTTTTTTTTGAAATGGTAGATTATTCAGGTGAGTACTATTAGTAGGATAAAACACTGCCCACCATTACCTTCCCCTGAATCCCTGAGCTCAGCATTCTGTTGAGGAGAGAGAGAGAGAGAGAGGAGAAGAAGAAGAATGGAGAGGAGCGCGAAATTGGTTTGCTCAGTAGTGGGATTTCTAGGGCTTTTGTCTGCTGCTTTGAGTTTTGCTGCGGAGGGCACGAAGACAACGGTAATATCAATAATTTGCATTTTTACTAATTTCTACCCATTATATATCTATAGCCTGTACATAGAAAGAGACAGAGACAAGATTTTAGCGAAAGTGACTCGTTTTGACTCCATGTTTGACTGGGAATTTTTGTTGAGGGATTTGAAAAATTAACGCATGCAAACAGATGTATAACAGAGAAGATTATGTTGATGTAGAAAATTAATTCGGTAAATTTCTGCGTCGAAGAAACGATAATCGGTGAGCATACAGGTCTGGATTCTGAAAATTTAGGTTTGTGAGAATTACTACAAGTGATCCGTACGGCGAAATTGGTCTTAACATGTTTCCATTGGATTTACATGGCGTTTTATGGGTATGAGTTGAGTCTTTGACTTCCCCTTGCCTCCTACATTGGCTGGTCTCCGCAGGATGATCGATCCACCTTCACCTTGTGTTTGCTGATTTTGAGTTTGGAATTTATAATGGGCTTGTCGAATGCAACTGAATCAGTGTGTAGTTACTCTAGTACTTCTTGTGATTTGTAGGAGTATTAGTCAATAGAAGCACAAGAGCCGCTTGAGTCCATTTCCATGTGCAAAGAATGTTAGCAGATTGGTAGTTTGAGTGGTAAACGCTAATTGAATGAGACATTACGTGTTAGTCTTTTTTCAATACATTTAAGTTACGTAGAGTCTATTTTTCTTTGATATAAGGGGTATTTCCATGGGTTTGCCTTGGTACCGTATTTATACCGTTGTATTGAATGATCCCGGTCGGTTGCTTTCTACCCATTACCCATATAATGCATACAGCTCTGGTTGCTGGTTGGGCTGGTTCAATGGCTCTGTATGAATTAACAGTTTTTGATCCCTCTGGCCCTGTTCTAGATCCAATGCGGAGACAAGGTTTGTTCATTATACCTTTCATGACTTGTTTAGGAATAACCAATTCATGGGGTGGTTGGAGTATCACAGGGGGATTGTCTCGAATCCGCGGATATGGAGTTACAAAGGTGTACCTAGTGGGGCTATAAGCATTGATACAGTATTGATCAAGTAATTCATTAGCTTTGATTTCTTACATTTCATTCTTGTTGGATCTAGAATGACAGAAACCAGATTATAAGGCCACATGCACACACGCTAGGTAGTGATGACGCATACAACAACAACAACAATAACAGAACCCATCTAGTAATACATGGACCTTTTTTTTGGTACTCTGTGGACGTTCAGATTGCCTTTTGGAGCACAAGAAACTAAGCTTTGATGCACTTTCTTTATTGGGTGAATTACATTGATCCCCCCTTATATTTGTTAGTGCATCAGTCATTATTGAGAGGCATTGTAGTTTCCCCCCTCCATTAGTCAATTAGCAGGTCAACTGATGGATTTATTGACTCAAGCAATTACGACTTCAAACTAGAAACTTTTAACTCCGAACAATGTCACATGGCTACACCAACCACACAAAACCAACGGATGACCCCCTTTCTTGGTGCTGGGCGTCACATATCTGTGTGTTATGTGTGTGTGTTTGGGGATGGGGGTGGAATGACACTAGGCATGACGAAGATGAGAGTATCTAATAATGTCATACTCTCTCCTGTTGCTTATTTACTATTTCCATTATCTATGTAAGTTATACACCCCATTTTTGAGTTTTGGACTTCAACAGTTCTTGAATCATTTTGGGTTACATGCCAAGACTCTTATATATTTTGTGGAGTAACTCTATTTGAAATATTATTACCCCCACAGAGCCCTTTGGTCTCTATATGGTCAAACCAATGATCAGTTGTTTCACCTTCTAAAATTTCCCTCTCTTTTTCAGGCTTCTGAGATTCAGTTGGCAACTGATGGGTCTGGTTGTATATTCCCCAGCAGTCCAGCTTTGGGTCTTGGATTAGCTGCAGCAGTAGTTCTTTTGACTGCTCAAATAATCATCAATGTCACAACTGGGTGTATTTGTTGCAGACGAGGTTCTTATCAATCAAACTCTAGTTGGACAGTGGCAGTGATCTGCTTCATTGTCTCATGGTAATTCTGAGTTTTTACTTGAAAGTTGAAACCAAATATCTAGTTACTTTTAAGGTGTTAACATGGTTACTGTTTGTATTGCAGGTGTTATGTTCTGTTTGGTTATTTATAATGCATGTAAACTTACTAATTGGAATATTTTTCATTATTTATAATACTTTGGACCATCTACATTGCCTTCATTTCTTGAGTCATCACTGTCGACTCAATGATGATGTCCATGGTGCTGTTGTTTTGTTTTCATTTTAAGATTATCAATTTTGTTTCTTTCACTAGCTAATCCCATCTTACACTGAGTGCAGGATCACATTTGTCATTGCATTCCTTATGATATTAACTGGTGCTGCACTCAATCAACCACAAGGGGAAGAGAACATGTACTTTGGCAACAACTATTGCTATGTCGTGAAGCCCGGAGTCTTTGCTGGAGCCGCTGTCTTGTCCCTTGCAAGTGTGGCTCTTGGAATTGTCTATTATCTCGCCCTGGATTCAGCAAAAATCAGGAATGGTTCGTGGGGTGGGACTGCTGCTGCTTCTAATCAAAGCGGCGTTGCAATGGCACGACCACAATTCCCTCCTACGCAATTCCCTCCACCTCAAGTCCCTCCTCCGGACACTGAAGCTCCAGTTTTTGTTCATGAAGATACATACACGAGGCGGCAATTTACTTGATTACCCTGTCTTTGGTGCTCGAAGCTCTCATAGAAAACTTCTTGATGCGAAGGGTTTTTTTTTAGAATGGTGGTGGGGGAAGTTCCTTCTCATACTTGCTTTTGTTTTGTTTGTCAGCACCAAAGAAAGGTCTCCTGGCCCGAATAGGTTTGCTAGATCAAAAGACTACGTAAAGCAAAAACAAGCAAAAATGTCTCTCAAAGTATGGTGGTGATAATCCATTCAAATTTGGTGAGATGTTATTGTCGTATGATGTGCTACTGGGTGGCCAAGTTTGAAAACGCCTTGGTTGCCAAAACCGGACTGAAGAATTTAGTTCAGTTAGAATTCTGCTCTCTCTCTCTCTCTCTCTCTCTCTCTCTCTCTCTCTCTCTCTCTCTCTCCAAGTGATGTTATATGGTTTGGGCCATGGTGCTTTGAATTTTGATGTACTCCTGTCTCATGCTTAGTCTCCATAGTTACACCATTTTAAGTGAGTTTTGAGTGCAGATAATTGCAGCAGTTTTTTGCCGAGACAGACTGAAGAATCTAGTTCAGTTAGCGTTCTGTTATTTGGTTACACCATTCTAGAGAGTTTTGATACTAATATTGCATATCATGCTTTGACCAAATATAATATGAACACATTTTTGATGAAAAAAATTCAATACGAGGTAGAATAAGATTAGGTTGGAAACCTCTCTCAATGCTTTTGGGGTTGGCCTATACAGGACATCAGAGTTTTAAAAGGGGTCGTGTTAGTGGATAATGGGATTGGTCCCTAAAATTAGTCAATGTGCATACAAACTGATCGGGATAATTGGTTATAGAAATCATATGTTAATGATAGGAGTAGTTAATTGAAACGTGAAATAATGACTCAAGTGAATCTGAACTACTGATTTCACTTTCAGAGTAATTTTTGGGGTATAGTTTCGACGTACGTAGCATTGCTCAATTCAAAAAGAGCCAAGAGTAGTACTCATGAACAAAACAAATGAGTTGTGAAGGGTTGTAAATGAACTGAGGCGTTCGTGAATTGTTCGAAGCTCGACTCGGTAAAAACTCGTTCGAGTTCGACTCGAGTACTAAACGAACTGAACCTGAGCCTCAATTTTAGGCTCGTTTAGTAAATGAGCCGAACCTAAACCTGACAGTATTCGTCTCAGCTAGGCTTGTGAAGTATGCAGCAATAATCAATCCCAACAAATTACTACTTTTTTATTCATTTAATAAATCATAGAATTGGTTGTTTAATCGAATAGGTTTATGTAAATGTCATCAGAATTTCACATATAACCTTAAATATGTATAATCCTTTACGTGAGTTCTTTCTTATTGGTTCAATTTTTTTTTGAGTTTGACCTCTAATTAAGGTCACAACTGGGTGTATTTGTGACGTCAATTAGAGGTCGAATTCAAAAAAGTGTGTTAGGTCCATCACGGTTTTCCAACAGATACATGCATGAGGCGGCAATTTACTTGATTACCCCGTCTTCGGTCCAACCCCCGTTTAGAATGGGGGTTGGGAAAGTTCCTTCTCATACTTGCTTTTGCTGTGTTTGTCAGCACCAACAAAATGTCTCCCATAAATTGTTACTTTTGCTGATGAAAAAAAACAACAAAAAAATGTCTCCCAGGCCCCAGCCCTAGTAGGTTTGCTAGGTCAAAAAACTATATGTAAAGCAAAAAATGTCTCCCAAAGTATGCTGATAATCCCTTGAAGAATCTAGTTCAGCTAGAATTCTGACTTAGCCTCCTACATATAAACTTATTCATGTCGGAAATAAAAATTTTATTTGAAGTTCTAGACCTGTATGAGAGTACAAATAGTAATATTTTTGACTTGTTAAGACTCATAAACAAGTTCGAGTTTGATTTAAATCTAGCAAGTTCGGCTCGAGCTCGGCTCGTCAAATTTTCATTGAGCTCGAGCTCAGCTCGGGTTCGTTAAAAAACTTGATGAACGAACCTGAATATTTTAAAGCTCGACTCGATTCAGCTAATTTGCTTGTCAACAGTGGTTTGTTAGCTACTACTATGTAGGTTGCTTCCTTTAAGTGAGTTGCACATATAAATTATTCTCCTTTCCTATTTGTTCAATTTTTTTGGAGTTTGATCTCTAATTGATTAATTTCCTCATTTCAGCCCTTAAATTTCTATTTCCACAACTTGCTTCAACGGTTCAACCGTTCGATCATGCTAAATTTCTAAATAATTTATCAGGTGATCGATACTTGATAGGACGTGAAGTGCACGTCCTCATGCATTGACATGAGAAACCTATGGTCTTGAATTTGAATGATTTGACTATTGGTTCGGATAAAAGTTCATATATCTCCTTGTGGGAGGCGAAAATAAATCAAAACATATTTGCGCTAAAAAAATAATGACGAAAGAGAGTCAACATTTGAAAAGTCAATATTCAACGAAATACGATCAAAATCATCAACTTCTAAGCAAAATCTCAAGGAATATCCTCGGGAGAAAACAGAGTCCTAAATCCGGCATCCACACTCCTCATGAGACTGAAATAGGAGCTAGTCTTGTAGTAACTTGTTCGTTTGGGTTTTTGGAACCGGGTTTCGAAAACCCTCCCTTGTTCGGTTTTCCAAATGAGTTTTCTACCCTTTTCTTTTTTGAAGGGTTTTGAGAACCGGTTCTCAAAAACCCATTTGGGTTTCCAATAAGGGTTTTGAGAACCGATTCTCAAAAACCCTTCCAAACAAGGTCTTTTGTCCCCAATGTGGATAATAATTATTGAATTATGGATCTATTATTAATTTTTTTAGAATTGAATTTGATACTGTATTTGATTTTTTTTTTAACAGGATACTGTATTTGATTGCCAAAGACTTATATAATCTAAAAATGTCAAAAATGATTCAGTTGGGTGTACAACTGGAGATAAACAAATTCTCCGGTTGGATATCTCGAGTTATTTGGATATCCAACTAAGAAAAAAAAAAAAAAAAAAAGCATCTGGCTCCTCTCCAGTGATGGAAAAGGAAGTCCATACTTTTTTGGAGTCATACCGGCTCCACATCGATGATCCGAATCGTACAATACATAAATTCCATCGAGTACGTCAACCATGCAAAAATTTGTGCAGATCGAATACCATTTGATTCTTAATCCAAAAGTATTCTAGTACTTTTTTCAAGATTAATGCGATTCGATTAGTTATCAAACGCCGTCTGATCAACACGAATTTTTGCATGTTTGATGTACTCGACAGGATCTACGTAATGCACGATTCAAATCATTAATGTGGGCCTGGTATAGAACCAAAAAGAGGGACTAGAAGGGAAGCTCCTCTCCCCTTTCCTAGAGAGGAGCCGGATGCATTTTGGAACTTGTGGAAAGGGAAGGAAATGAAAGAAAAATAATGAAGAAGAAAATAGTGGGAAAAAATTTACCATTCCTAACATGGGGCTGTATTATGTGAGAATAGGTTTTGATTTTTGACATTACAGAAGAGAAGCCAAAAGAACGGTGTGAAAAGGTTTTTGACTTCTCACTTTTTCCTCTTTATTTTGGTTCACAAAAAGATTTACAATTTTTTTTTTAACATATCTCTCAAACACAATTCTTATTGAAAAAATAAATTTAAAAATTGAAAATAAGTAACCCCAAACACCCCCGAGCCCCGAGTAGTAAATGTGGTCATTTCCTCCCCTTTTCCCTCTCACCCCAACAAAGGAGAGGGAATTTTTTAAAATTCCTGAGCTCAGCAATCCGTTGAGAAGAAGAAGAAGAAGAAGTCTTACTCTAACCCGCGACTGAGTCGACTCGTTTTCCTCTTTCTCTGTTACTTCGAGGCTGCAATGGAAGCAGAGGTACCAGAGGAAGGTTTTTTCGTAAAATACATTTTCCACGTCATGACACAGCTTCAACCTGTGTCATGCCCCTATTACTACGTCGTTCGGAGATAACATTATAGTTCTAAAAACTCTTGGATACTACGATGACGATTTCTACCTATATGGATCATTACTTAATGATCCGAGACATTCGTCTTGTAGAAATTATTATAACACATATGATTTATATATATCTCGTAAATAAAATACAAAGTAGTACTTAATCTAAATGAATTTCTATTTTTTTTAAATTGATTTGGATATACTGAATCATATCTCATTCCATATCAATAACTCTTAGGGGGCTTTAAGTATGTTTTCTATCTATCTCAGTGATATTTTAATAATCTGAGACATTCATATTGTAGAACGAAGAAAAATACTAATCATGTAAAATTTTCATATTAATTAAAAATGAGTTAGTAGTTGATCTTAATGAATTTATATTCCTTATAATAGGTTTTGCTATACCAAATAAAAGCCATAATAACCTGTTTAAAACCATCACCTACTTATCCATAGACCGCTGCTAGTGCTAGGGTATAACCAAAAAGGGCTCAATAATGATACATACACACATTTTCAACCACACACCCTCTCACATGTGGTGGGGGCCACCCCATGTGGGACCCACAGTGGGCCCCACCACATGTGAGAGGGTGTGTGGTTGTGTGTGGTTGAAAGTGTGTGTATGTATCATTATTAAAAAGGGCTAGAGGATAACCGCCCAAAACGACGTCGCGCTGGGAATCGTGGCGGTGGTCTGTTGTTTAAAAAGATAAAAAGAAAAAAAAAAAAAAAATCACCACCACGATTTCCAGCACCTCCGGCCACCGACACCACTACTGGGCTCTCCACCGCCGCCACGAATTTCCAGCGCCACCACTACCGGGCTCCCCACCGAACGCTTCGAACCTTCAAAGGAGGCACACCACCAGGTCTCTCTCTCTCTCTCTCTTGCTGGTAACTAGGGTTCCAATATATTTGGTTTTTTTGCAAGAGTTCCAAATAGGCATTTTGATGTGAATACTGTTATCCCAGACTGTGGTTTAATGGAGGAATCCATTAAGGATTTTGTTCTTTGTTTGTGGGGAATCTTTGATACGGAAATTATGAAGGAATCTATATGCTTGTTGTGGGAAATCTGGTGTAGAAGGAATAGAATGCTATTTGATGGCAAGGTTTGTTCTTTGACGGAGAGTTTGGATTCTGTGTATGACTGATCATGTTTAGATATTTTCATACATTTTGATGCTATAGTAAGGAAACACTTGAACTTACTGTATCTAAGTGAACTTATTGTGTCTAATGTATTCATCGGTGCAGAAAACGGCTGTGGTGGGAATTCCGAAATGAATACCGAGATGGGGTGGTATATTCTTGGTGAAGCTCAGCAACACATTGGTCCTTATGCTTTATCTGAGTTGCGTGGTAAGCCTTCCATCCATCTAGTGGTGGTTGCTAATCTGGATAAGTAGAATGTCATCAGCTTGAATGGCTTGCATTTTTTAATGGATTACCATATTGCCCATGAAGAATGTCTGTCCTTCAATTATGTTAATACGTGGTGTTTTTTCTGGTTATTTAATTTCTTGTCCTTGAATTCTCAAATGCCTACAGATTTTTATTTTCTCGTTTCTTGAATTTCAGTTCTTCTGGTACCAAATAGAACAGTTTTGGGATAGTTGTTCCATCCTTATTGTGTTCAAATGATCTTACGAGCTATTGACCCATCTACTCAAGCTTCTTTACTTCACCTGGACAGAACACTTTCTAAATGGGTACCTCACTGAAAGTACACTACTGTGGTCTGAAGGAAGGAGTGATTGGCAGGCTTTGTCTTCAATTCCTGAGTTGATGACTCAAATATCTGAAACGGGTACTGCTTGCTTGACCTGGGTGACAATTCATCCTTTTCTAGTTCTGCTTCCTATTTGTGATTTGAATGTGAGGTGTATATTGCAGTGCCTTCCCACGACGATGATGAATTTGAAAGATGGCAAAAGGAAGTGAGAGAGACAGAGGCAGAAGCTGAGGCAGAGCTTATGAAGCACGGCCCTCTTGCTGGTAATGACGATCTGGACAGGCCTTCGACTCCACCAGATGGTGAGCATGAATTTACCGATGATGATGGAACGACATACAAGTGGGATCGGGGTCTGAGAGCTTGGGTCCCTCAGGTACGCACTTGGTCATATTTGATAATTGAATAACTGTATCAAGAAAGAAAACCGTCAGATGGGGCACAAACTTGCACCCGCATTGCATATACAAAGCCAAATGGACAACTGTATCCACACGGCTAAATGATTTTACGAACTTATAACTTCCCCAAAACCCACACAAGAATTTAAAAAGCTGGGGAAATGTCATTTCCAGTTTTGTTTTCTGTGATTTGATTATGCGTCGAGCTCATCAAGCATTTAACTTATTACCAGTTCGTTTGCAATGTATTTGTTTTTTTTACTCTCAATTTCATAACTCAGCTTAACTGATTTCAACAAGTCTCGATTCAACTTGATTCTGCTGGTCAGCATAATTTCTCAGCAATGCTCTAGTTAATCACGCCATTCTCGTTATCCCATGTGTCTTTAGCATTCCTCTGTACCTAAATGGATCAAAACACTCCTCAATGGTGGGCTCTTCGGTTTTTACAAGGCACGTGTCTATACCATCTCAAATGGCTTTCCACGTTGTATCTTCAATTGGTGGCGCATCTAGCATCTTTCAGTGGAATCATTTATTGTGTTTTTGCCCTTTTATTGTAACACTACTCATCCATCTCAAGCTTTTGGTTTAAGTTACATGTACCATTCACTATAATGGCTCAAACTCGGAATACAAAATATTATGGTACTTTTAAGTTGATAAATATTATCCCCGCATAAGCACATGGATGCATCTATGTATGCATAAGTAACTGTTGGCACCTAATCATTTTAGATTCGTAGTCTATTTGCATCATCATGAATCTCTCGTGTCTAATCCTTTCTCCAGCTGCGGGTGCTTTTGCATTAATCGTGCACACACAGGTATCCTATTAGGATTTGATGATAGCTGGACTAATTTCATATTTTTCAGGGTAACATAATAACAGTTGGTGAACGCTATGGGCCAGACGATATGACTTTCCTAGAAGAAGAGGAAGTCTTTCCAACAGTAGAGGCCGTTGGTGCCTCTGTAATGGAAGAGCTTACTGATAACAGTGAAGTTTTGGAAACAAATCGTAACACCAAGAGAAAGTTGCCTGATAAACCTGTTGAAAAGAAGGTTCTTTCTTTTTTCCCATTTATTTGACTTAGAATTACTATTCACAATGTAAGTGGATACATCTTTTCTTTAGTGCCCCTTACGATACCAAATGGTATTACTATGAGTATGGAGAGCGGTTCTACTTCGAACATAAGTCTTTGGTTTCCTCAATTATCGCTTTTAGGATTTAAAATTCCCTACTAAATGATATGCCTTTCGGTTATTTAATATTTTCACTTTTTTATATTATAACTCACTTTTTTATATTGCAGGAAGCTAACAAACCTCCCGACAGTTGGTTTGAGTTGAAAGTAAACACACATGTTTATGTTACTGGACTGCCTGATGACATTACTTTTGATGAGGCAGGCTTTACTTCTTATTTCTTGACTTCTGTTCATTTGTTGAAGCTGTTAGGCATGACTTGGCAGGAATATTTGCAGATCTAGTCTTTCATTTGTCGAATGGTATTTTCTAAAATTGGGGATCACTGATTTAACAAAATTGATTGCAGGTAGTGGAAGTCTTTTCGAAGTGTGGGATAATAAAAGAGGTAGAAAATCTATCGTCTGTCGTTGATGAATTTTTATATATTCCTTCATTTGGACTGAAACTCTTTTTTGCTCTAAACTTATAGTTCAAGCCAGGGGACTCAGCTGAGCACACATATTATTCAAATTATTGTCAGCAGTGCTCTGAGAATAGGTGGAAGAAAAAATCCATATTTTTAATGTACAAAACATTTTTGAGGCAAACAGTCATAGAGTTCACCTCGGTCATACTGACCATAGATGTTTTCTGTATTTTTTTTTTGGTTACAATATTTGATGATGCACCAGGCATAGTTGTGTTTGTAGGAGCAGCATCTTAAGTGTGGACTTTGGACTGTCGGTAACCTTACTAAGTGATGAGCGTTGAATGTTCCACTGGTTTTTGTATTTGGTGGATTTGCATAGTTAGATGTAACAATTGGAAAATGCCCCGTATGCATTTTTAAGCATTAGTTGAGAACCTCTAATGTGGCTGTACATTCATCACAAATGTGGGGCAAGTCACAAATATACAATCATATAATTGATTGTTAACCAATGCTCCCGGCACATGTTACCAAGACGCATAAAGTACTTCCATTTTGAAGGGTTTTGGATTTTGGTCAAAGGGATATGACCCTTAATAATGAGAACGCGTTATAGGTGAATTTCAATATGGTCCTCAAAGTTTTAATTGAGTCCATTTATTCCTCAAAGAATTACGTAAGTTTCAATTTAGTCCTCCAAATTTTATTTGAGTCGATTTAGTCCTTGAAGTGTTGCCGAATTATAAATTACAAGGACAAAAGCTTTATTAAATGGTATAAAAGCCCACAACAATTCTTAACGATCTTATATTAGGTTCAATTATTGTATCAGAGTCTGGTTTCTTGGTTTCCAGCTTGACCACCATACAAAAATATTTATGGGCATGAGATATATTGAAGAATCACAATACAAATTTTAAATAATAGAACTTCTCTACAAATCAAAATTGGACAAAATGATACTTTACGAAAATATGTAATATAATCAATTAGAAACAATAAGCAAAATAAGGCATATAATTTTTGGTAAAGAAAAACCAATAAATGAAGCAGAAATCGAATCAGCACCTCTGCATATTCTTTCTTACTCGACAAAGGAAATCAACACCTCTACATACTGATATACGCAGAAGAAGAAGGAAATATATTTATAGTTATCTTTAAATAAACTTGAAGAAGTCATTTTTGAAATAGCCATAATAAATCTACTCTTGCGAATATATTAAGACCAGTTAGGTTGATTAAGTAGAATTTTAGTAATACTGGCTAGGATGACCCCACTCTAACCCTTAAAAAAATGTCTAGAAACCTTAGGAAAGTAAATATACACTTATAAACTTTAGAGGTACAATGCATAACCGTATACACATGAAGTTAGGAAAAAATCAAATTGAAACAAATCAAAATCCGTAAGGATGAAATCGAGACATTTAAAAATGTAAGGACCAAGTTGAAACTGAAATATAGCCATGAGGGGCGAAATTGGTACATTTAAATATATAAGGACCAAATTGAAACCATGTTGTAATTATAGGGACTAAACTAGTAGATAAGCCATTTTAATTCGAAGGTTTCTATTTCAAGTGAATAGACATGAGTGCACGACCATGTGTCTATGAAGCATAGACACCGATACGGGATATGGATACGGTAGGATGCTAATATAGTGGTATGAGAAAGTTTATAAAAATAGAATATGGGTATGGTAAGGATACGTTAGACTAAAATACATTTTATATTTTTTAGCATAAGTATGAGGATGATAAGAAACGTCGTACTCTTTGTGCGCAAAATCGTTGTACAAGTTTACGTGATTACTTGTCGGAGTCCAATTTTATTGGAAGACATGCATAACACAATAAGGATATTAGAAAACTATCCAAAAAGGTGATATAATATTTTCATTTCACTAGATAGACTTCTAATACTTTCTTTTTATCCAAAAGAAAAGTAATAGAAGTCTATGTTTTATCAATTTGTTTCTCAGATACTATGCAAGAGTATCCAGAAAGTATATCCGGTACATAAAAAGTTAGAAAAATGAACTTTTGTGTCATGGATACTTCTAGGATAGGTATATCCGTGAGTGTCGATGCAGTATCGACGCATCATAGAAGTATTTGTGCTTCATCGCCATGTATTGACGAAGCTCTTGTTCAGTTCAATGGGCTTTTTGTTATTTTATTCCAACTCCACATGGTACAATTATTTTGTTATAATCTTACCATTTATTAGAGTTCTGATCCTAAGTAAAAGAAACATGACCATTTTTAGTTTCTTATTTAGGTTTGAAAGTTAGTTGCTTAAGGTCTCCTGCATTGCTAACTTAGCACTCAAATTGCTTTTGTGCCAACATTCTTTTAGCAAAAGATGTCTGGCCGGCCTTGCCTTTCAATAACAACATAATTCCATTGTCATACGTGAGTGGTTTGATAGGATGTTGGAGTTTGGACTGATACAGAGTTGATGGTTGTGACTTCACCCATGTTTCCACTCGTGTATGTTGAGTGCTGGTTGGTTTGCAACCTTGGTCTTCTTCCTCTTCACACATGCCCTTCTAATACCAACCAAATTCTGGCTTGCATGTTTCTGTGATTGTTCTCTGGAAAGGCTATCGCCTAGTGGTTGATCTGCCAAATGGGGATGCTTGGATGGTATCTACAAGATTATGTCAATGTAGGATCATCATGTTTCTCTGCACTTCTAACTTATATCTGTACTGTTGGTTCATGTTGCATATCTGTAGGTATTTGCCCTACTTCTATCAAGTAAATAATTTTTTTTTTTTTGGATAAGCTGCTACCATCAAGTAAATAATGAATCTAATACCTTGCTTTGTTGAACTTTTAGGACCCTGAAACCAAAAAACCTCGTGTGAAGATCTACGTTGACAAAGAAACAGGAAGAAAGAAGGGGGATGCCCTTGTATCGTATCTCAAGGTATTGTTTTGATTGCCACAGACTGCTGCATGTGATATGTCATTTAGTCAGATACTTATTCATGGTACTTTCATAATATCTTTGTGTGTCTTAGGAACCTTCAGTTGCTCTGGCTGTCCAACTTTTGGATGGTACACCTCTTCGGCCTGGTGGCAAAATTCCCATGTCAGTAACTGAAGCCAAATTTGAGCAGAAAGGTGACATTTTTGGTCATCAATTATTCTACCAAGCAAAAAAATTAATTCCTGTTGCTTTTTTGAAGTTGTGATAAACGAAAATTTTGTGATTTGCTGACAAGATTGATTTGAGCTTTTGGGATTGTCTTATTGTACTAATACGTTACCATTCCACGTCCCCAGGGGATAGATTTATAGCTAAACAAGCAGACAAGAAAAAGAAGAAAAAACTTCAGAAGGTGGAACATAAGATGCTGAGCTGGGGTAAGTTCTTACCTCCATAGTTACACTGCATGCCAGCCTTTGCGGCAGTTCGGTTTGTTTTTATGTACTTAAATAGGAGCCTTTTCTGAAACAAAAATGCTATTATATTTTGTGCTTTTATGTGTCTTTTTGGGAGCATTTCTGGAACAAACTGCTACTTCCAGTTTACTTGTTTGCCTTTTCCTTTCCCAACAGTTTTCTTCATTTTCACATGCTTTGGTTGATTTACCTTTTGGAAGCCTTTGTTCTTTGAACTCCTTCTTGTTTGTCACTGCCAAATGAGCCGACTGAGGTTTGGTACCCTTGAGTCGCTCCTCCTCAGTAACACAAAGTACCAAAAGCTGGTTAACGCTCCAGTTAGCTTCTTGTGAATTGTAGTTCAGATGAAAAGTCTCAAAAGATTTAGGAAGAGAGCCAAGAGGTCATCATCAAATGCTTAGCCCCTTCTCCCTTAGGCCATTAACCAACCTACACATCTTATAGATGTGCTCCCTCGCTAAACCAAGAGCATCATAACGGGTAGACATTGAGTGCTGGCTTTGCAAGAAGATTGGGCACCTAAAGGACTGCCATGGGTTTAAGAACTGGTTGAAGAAGAACCAATCAGGTATGGACATTGCACTGATGATTTTTTAGTCCAACTTGGTAAATGTTCCGGAAAATACTATGGCTATCAGACTAATTCGTGCATTGATTAGTGAGGCCATTCAAGGTGGCATTCCTACAAAAGACTCTTCTTGAATTGGTTAAGTCACAGTTTGTTGGTACCAAGAAGCAATTGAAGAACTACTATCTAACACGGCTCATGACCACTTGAGTTTTTCAAAGCTTGTTGTAATTCAAGTATTAGTTTTATGTATGTACAATATAAGGTGCATGGACCAAGTGGGGGATTTTTGGAAAAAAAAAAGAATATTTATTTTTATCTGGTCATATGCACTATGTTTTCTAAAACTGGATTACAATGTAATTATTGGACTTAATGGATCGGATCATGCTTGTCAATTTATATGATCTACTTGGCAGCATGAATTTTTCTTATTGGGTAGGGGTTTCCCAATATTATTTGGTGAGATTAAATCTCAACTGTTGATTTTTTTTTCCATGATGGGAAGGGAAACATATGGTGTATTCATTGTAGAGAAGCCATCCCTTGAGGTTATTTTGTGTTAGCTCCTTGTATAAAAGGGACTAATGTTTCGGCATTGTTCGGTCTTCAGGATTTGCATCCCAATTCTTGAATTTCTCATAATCATGTCTGTACCTTGATAGCAACCTGTGACTGTAATGCACAAATACCAATCAGGAGGGAAGTTAGTACTCCCTCCGTCCCAAATCGCTTGCCCCTTCTTGGAGACCGTGCATTTCCCACTCAAAAAATAATGTACTTACGAGATTTTTTAAAAAAACAAATTACACCAATTTTTTCGTCTCAATGAGATCTTTAAAATGCAGTTCATAAAAAAATGAGATCTTTAAATTCATATAAAAAAATTTGGGAAAAAAAATTCATGTTAATGCATTATTTTTTGCATGCAAAATGCACGGTCTCCAAGAAGGGGCAAGCACTTTGGGACGGAGGGAGTAATAGATTTATTCATGATTTTTTTCCCCAAAATTTTTTATACGAATTTAAAGATCTCATTGAGACGAAAAAGTTCGTGTAATTTGTTTTTTTTTTTTTAAATCTCATAAGTACATTATTTTTTGCGTGCAAAATGCACGGTCTCCAAGAAGGGGCAAGCAATTTGGGACGGAGGGAGTAATATATTTATTCTGGTGTTGGTAGGTATCCAAGTAGAAGTGGTTCTCTTATTCAATGCCACAGCCTCTCCCTTACCCAGAAGGAACTTTATTATAGATATTCTCAATGTGATATATGTTATAGAACTCCCAAACCAGAGATGCATTGGCAGGGCGATGTCATGATTTTACTCCAACCCATGTCAAACAAGTACACACATTCATGTCCGCAAGTTCATTAACAAACACGTTAATATGTGCTTGTCTGCACAATTGCCACTACCTAACTTGGGAGCTTTAGGTCGAACAGAGTTCTGTGAAATTGTGATGTTTAAACAAGATTCTTTTGGTAATTTGTGGTTCCTCTTGTATGACCCCAGGGGGAAAACTTAAAGGAGTATCATAGATCATAGATGGAAAGTTTTTTTTTTTTTTTTTAATGAGCTAAAAACCTGAGAGCATTAATATAGTGGGAACATGAAGGGGGTTTCTTCCTTGTGTTGTTGTAATTGAAGGCAATGGGGTTTGGCTCTGCTGTGAATTTAGTCTTTCATTGGTTTTTTGGTCTAGTGAACTTTTCTGAATCTCATTTAGAGGAGGACGAGAAATAGAGGAATATCTCATGAAAATTGAGAAAAAGAAGTCCACTTAAGACAAAACACCACTTACAAATGCTTTTTACAACTTAAAATCAGCATTTTTTCCTAAGTGAACTTTTTGTTCAGTTTCTATTTTCTGTATTCTGATTTTTAGATGAATTTAGACCAACAACAAATATCCAATAAGGGCTCCCTTAAACTCTACGGTGCGGGATTTTTCGTTCGGGATCGGATTTTGACGATCCGAACCGTTAGATGTGTTTAAATCGTGTTTTTAAGGTCCAACGCGAGGATTCGTCAAAATAAAATAAAAAATACTTGCAAGGGCTTGATCCGAGCAGTTTTCCATGAAATGTGTATATGTATAGTTTTATCGAAAACTGCTCGGATCAAGCCCTTCTAGCTTTTTTTTTTCTGACGAATCCTCGCATTGGACCTTAAAAACGCGTTCTAAACACATCTAACGGTTTGGATCATCGAAATTCGATCCCGAACAAAAAATCCCGCACCGTAGCCTATATGAGGGAGCCCTCACTAGAAATGCCTCCTTTAGACTAATTCCCTAGAATTAAAAATTAGAAAGTCACTAGGTTCTTCAATACCTTGGCTAGCTTTGTTTAGAGAGTTGTTTCCCTCTAAGTTTCATCAATTTGTAGTTTTACATGTCATATTATAGCTCTATTATTTAATCTACATAAAAACATAGTTCTGTATGTTGATCTTATATTTTGCGATTGTCATCTTTTATGAATAAATTTTTAATGGTATCTATGCCCCTCTTAAGTTTCATCGTGTACTACTTATTATGTGATGTGCGATTCATCACCTGATACTTTACCTTTTTTTATGTTTAGGTGGTCGTGATGATGCAAAGGTGTCGATTCCAGCTACTGTTGTTTTGTGTAATATGTTCTTTCCTGCAGAAATGAGGGTAATGATTTTGCAGAACCCAACCACTTCTCTAAAGGCAGAACAAATAGTAAGACGATTAAAAAAGATCCGAGACGAGTACTACGCTAAGGCTCTATATCTGTTATAGAAGCTTGGTGAATGTTTCCATGATCAACGCCTATTTTACTTTTTTCTGAAGTTGTGAAGTACTTGTGTGATGTATGAACACTTGACATGAGTATGTGTCCAATATATGTTGTTGGACCCAATAGTCACGTTCAACTATCTAAGGATTGGGGTAGCTATGTTAATTTATCAAGGTTCTAAAACTCGCTAGGTGCTCCCAGGGTGGCCGAACACCTTCTAGTTTCCAGGGCCGAGTACTCGGCGCCTAGTCAGACAATTAGTCGGGTTAGTCAGGCTAGTCGGTCTAGTCGGCAAGGGGCCTTCTAGCGCCTAAGTGGCGAGTACTCGGCCTTCCAAACCTTCTTTTAGAACACTAAACTTATCATTACGTCTGTTCAAGGACGGGGTAGATGTGTTAACTTTTCGAAACAGGAAAAGAAAATTGTGCGCAAGATTTCCATTTTGGGTGTGACCTACTCTAGACTTCTAGTGAAGCTTCGTTGAACGTATGAATTAAGATTAATTTGACACTTGGATAGTTGACTTATTATCCTCCACTTGTATCGGGGCCCTGTGAAACAAATCTACTTGTTGATGGATTGAGAGTGGTTTCCCCCTATTAAAACGTATTCTCACACCCGCCGGGCCACCCTACTAATGTCCATCTTAACCAAATCTACATATTGTAAGGATAAGGGTGGGGAAACAGTTTTTTAGGTCAAGACTCTTTGGCTTCAGAACATTGGACTAACTTTTTTTTTTTTTGGGTAATTCAACGTTGGACTAACTTGTCTTGCTATTATGTTTTCATCCTAAAATTCTTTGCCTATGGTGATTGAAGATGGACCAGTTGCTACTGTACTGGAAAAAATTGCTATGGCTCCTTTATTTTCCTTTTTCTTTTTTGTATTTATCATGTTTATATGATACAAAAACTTGATTTTCTTTAATTTACTAATTATAATTGCTGCTATTCTGGTCATAAGGAATGGAAGCTTTAGTTTTCTAAATACTCCTGTCCCAAAAAATTTAGTCCATTGCAAAAAGTTGTACAATTGTCGGATAAAAAAATAACTACTTCCGTGCATAATTTTTTGTTTATTTTTGCACAGAATTAAAGATCTCAATTAGTTCTGTAAATTGAAGCCAAAAAATCCAAAAATTTATGCACGAAAGAAGTTAGTTTTTTTATCCGAATTGCATGACTTCTCTTAGTGGACTAAACCATTGGGAAGGAGGGAGTATTACACGATCCTTTGATTACTCTATAAAAATCTAGTTCTATGAGGTGACCGTGACACTCTTCTCATGTTTACAGGCCGATGAGAATCTTTCATCTGAATTAGAGGCTGATGTTCTGGAGGAATCTCTGAAGCTTGGACCAGTGGAATCCGTAAAGGTATTGTATTGTTAAGAGGAACATGTTTGGCTAGTGTACTAATGTCACTTTCTTCGCTATCATGAATGGTATATTTGCTCATCTCCAGCCTCCAATCTTATTGACAACATCCACATGGAGGATTGACAAAAAAAGTTTGAATGCTGGTAAACTAAGGCAGACTTTGCTGTTATAGTACGATATAAACCTTTGCTGATATTAGTTTAGAGAACAGTTATTCACCGAAGGAAGGACATTCTGGTGATCCTATCAGCAATAGGAAATTGATGTGATTTACCTACAAACCACAGAAAGTGTTCTGTTAGAGGCTTTTAACCTGATAAACTTGAAGGTGGAAGAGGTAGAAGTTGAAAGAAATTAGTGAGATTGATGCTTGACTGCTGCAATCATCATGGTTAAGTGTCATACTTCAGTAGGTATTGGTCATATATAGGTTAGGGACTGGGGTACTTCTGGGTACGGCGAAACTATAGGGAAACATATCTGCACGTGTTTCGTGTACCAGGTATGCATGTGGAAATACCATGCAAAGCACTGGGTATCGGTAGGTTACAGGTACGAGTACAACATGGTTTTTGAAGGACCCATGGTTTATGGGTTGTAGTCGGGATCAAAATGTATATATGTTCTTTTATTCATTGAAGCGTATTAAGGAAGAACCTAGGGCTAATCAGAGACAGCTGGCAGAGAACGAGCAAGCGAGCAGGAAATCACAGGC
Organism: Gaultheria prostrata; assembly: GCA_036023075.1. Taxonomy (NCBI): domain Eukaryota; kingdom Viridiplantae; phylum Streptophyta; class Magnoliopsida; order Ericales; family Ericaceae; genus Gaultheria; species Gaultheria prostrata. The sequence goes on along the minus strand of JAXBDA010000209.1, from coordinate 31,408 downwards.
GAAAAAGCGGCGTATGTTGAAGTGAGGACATAAGGCTTAGAACCAGCAGGCAGGGAAGCATAACGTGAAACCGAGATAGCTCAAGTAAATCTGCCCTTTTGGGGTTTCCGTCTTCGAATTGGATATACGGTAAAATATGCCTCCTCTGTTTGTTGGATTTGTAGGGGCCCAGGATCTTCCTTTCCTCACGCTTCTTTATCTTTTCCCGCCCACCGCCCTTCTCAATTTGACATTTACCTATTAGTGGCCCAATTCGTTCAATTGGGTGGCTTTTGCAGAGCTCCTTTCAAGATATCTACTGCAAGAAAACCATGAAATTTGCTGAAGAAAATCCAAGGAATTCGATACAGAAAAACGAATTCAACTGAAATTGAAGTGTTTCCTTTCCATATGCATATATATTCGAAATAGTAGAGTTTTTTTTTTTTTATACTTAGTTCTGATATTTTTTATGAAATTACAGAGTTTACTCTCATTCAAGTTCCTAACTATTGTAGAAAATATATTAACTTTAGTATTGGCTCAATTATATTAACATATGAATGGGAAAAGAATGTTTCTAGTGGTAGGTGTTGCCAGAACGGGACTGTACAAAGATGGAGTAGAAGAGGATGAAAAGAGGGGTATTGAAGATATTTGCTTTTATCTGTTAACAGAATTAATGGTGCATTTTAGCCCGAAAACCACATGGGGGTTATGTGGTTAAGGTCAAACATTTGGAACTTAATGGAGTAAAGCCCACCCGACTCAAAACCACAAGGTGTATAATGGACTTTCCCTGAAAGAAATAGAAGTTTTGGTATATACCAACTTCTTTAGAGCTAAACTTACACTCTTTAAGAATTTTTTTCCCCCATTCCAAACGTCGGAATAGCAACCCCAATCACAATTCTATTTCTTTGATGGGAAAAGTTGATGACATAATGGACATGTTTGGATGCCCATAGTCTTAAGGGGATGGGAATCTCAATTCTAGGAACCAAATACCCCACTCCAATGTTTGAGCCTAAGGTAATCTGATTCATTTCCAATCAATTCTGGAATCTTATATTTTATATTTTTTACGTAATTTATTAAATTCCACTATGTTTGGGGAGTCTCTGGGTTTAGATATATGTTAGTTATCAGTGTTCTTGACATCTTGTCCATTCCAAAGGTCGGAATAGCAACCCCAATCACATTTTCATTATTCTCCCTCTAGAGTTCAATGACAACTCTTTCATGCATTGCCAAGCAAAAAAAAAAAAAAACTCTTTCATGCAATGATGATTTCCTTTTTCCTGGAATATCTTCTTTTTTTACTTTCTCAAATTCTGATCAAAAAGATTCTCACTGCACTAATTGTTCTCTCCATTAAGTACTTGCCCCTCCGTTTTGCCTGGCATCGGAATGTCCAATTAAACTTTTGCTATATTGTGTTTACTTGATGTCCAATTTTTCCTCTGGGTCATGTCCATTTGTTGTACATTTCAATGATATGCACCAGTTATGTTCTGCTTTCATTCTGTTTGCAGGTCTGTGAGAATCACCCTCAGGGTGTTGTTTTGGTAAAATTTAAGGATAGGAAAGATGCTCAAAGCTGCATAGAATTGATGAATGGGCGATGGTAAGTGTTTGAATCCTTGAGAACATTTTGGAGGTCATACTTCTTTTTAGTAAAGAATTTTGCATTCATGTGCAAGTTGGCCTTTTGCCCTTGGTATAAAGATGGCTGTTATATCATAGGCGGCTCTACATTGTGTTTAGGGTGTTCAAGTCACTCGAACAACCTAACGAATTTTTTTTTATTTAGAATACATGTAATTTTTTGTACTTTTATTTAAGTGTTGTCCTTTTTGAACACCCAAGCTAAAAATATTTGAATGCCTAACCCAAAAAAATTGAACTAACCTCCAAAAATCAGCCCACAAACCAATCCAATGCAAAGAACCCAATTAAAAGCCATACGAGGCTTTATAGCTTCCCCATAGATGGTCAATTAAACAACCTACATTTTATATTATATAATAATTTTATCTCAAGTTTGTTTGAACACTTATTCCTATACTGTGAATATCCATCAATCCAGGAAATTCACAATTGAATACCTAATAGTATATTAGCTCAAAACAAAGTACCTACTCTTAATGACAAAAATTAAAAAATAGAGAGCAAAAAGTATCTTATTGATATCGATATCGTGCTCAGGCTTTTCTCTGAACAAACAGTCAACTCTGTACCTCCAAAAATAAGAGTACGTAAAAAATAATGTGTGAACTTATTCGCCAGAAATTTTTTACAATAAAAACTAATGTATTTATGTGTCAGTTTAATTTTGCTTAGCATGAAATATAGAATTCGCTGAGAATTGCAATTGTGACATATCTTACGTATTTTTGTATTAATTGGTCTCGTTATTCGAACTAATATATAAAAAAACTGGGTATATATGGCTAGTTAATAGAGTTAAGGTCATTTTTGAACACCCTGTTCAAAATTCCTAGAGCTGCATTGTGCTATATGACACGACCTGACTGGCTGACCACAGTGAGACAACTAGTTGTACCAGATCGGATTGGTAGTGGGATTTACCCTTGAATGCACTCGGTAGTTTGTCGAAATAGTTTAGCGATACTATTGGATGAAATTGGCCCATATTTGTTAGGAACCAGCTTTGCTGACTTAACTTGGACAATTCTTTGATCACGTTTTCCGACTACATTTTTTTTCACGGGGTTTACGTGATACTCCCTCCGTGCCTTTTTAAGTGTCCAATTCCGTAAATCCAATTTTTTCGGGAGACAATTTCATTACACTTTTAACAATGGTAACTTTCCATGATTTCCCTTTTACGGATACATCGTCATTATACTTTTTATGAGATTCTTTGGAATCTACAGGGGGGAAAATGGAAAGGACCAACTTTTACTCATTGACTTTTAAAAATGGACACTTATAAAGAGAGACCAAAATGGAATATGGATCGTGAAAAGGGATGGAGGGGTGTAAGAAATAATAGGGTAGCAAGATCATAAAGGGAAAACAAGACGGAGGGGTGTAAGAAATAATAGGGTAGCAAGATCATAAAGGGAAAACAAGATACCCACTATCTCTGATCTTATTAGAAATATTATGCAGCTACTCAAATGGGATTTTCCTATTTCAAGACGTTCTTGGATAGAATTTTGCAGTAATTAGTGGACCAGCCTTTTGATACTTGTTGCAAATGTATTGTGGTCTCTTTTGATTATTGTTTTTTTTCGTGAATTTTAATGTTCTTTTCACCCCGTCCTCTACTCCCTCTTGCTGGTCTTAACTACGTACAATTTAGGTTTGGTGGTAGGCAGGTACATGCTAGCGAAGATGACGGATCTGTGAACCATTCTTTGGTCCGGGATTTAGGAGAGGATGCTAAACAATTGGAGAAGTTTGGAGCTGAACTTGAAGCCAAATGAGTTTAATGTACACTTCAACTTTAGGGATTATGTCATTGAGTAATAGTGATTCGCTTTGTATAATGTGAAGGACAAACAGGACCGTGCAGATGACTAATGCTGTAAATTTGTCCTCTCCCACATAGAGCCTGAAATTTCCCAATTTTGATCTGTGGTTTATTAATTTCCACATGGTGCTTATCATACTCTTTAAGGGTCGAATTGGTCGTTATCGGTGTTGCCTGATTCCTGGAATTCCCAAGGATGTGAAATCATATACTCCTTCCCCCTTTAATGTTGGTCCCTTTTAAGAGTAGATGCATTAGGAGTTAAAGGTACATGGCTTGGAAAATTAGCTTTGTTTTCTAATCCTATCCCTTGATTACCACATTTACGGTCCATTTTGAAAGCTATTCGGTCCGGGCAATTATGGCCCCTCACAATCAGCCCCTTAGGACTACTTTTGTTGATTTATGGAGCAATTTTTTGACTTTAAAAAGATAATTGAATTCTGGACATCTCAAAAAGGAACATTAGAGGATAGAGAGAGGACTTATTTGGGTATTGCCAGTAGTTTTTTTTTTTTTTTTTTTTTTTTCAGTTAAATCCTGAAGTTGTTCTTGTGAGGTGAAAGTGATTTTGTTTTGTTTGGCCTATGTCATAAAGTTTCCCAGAACTATTTCCTTGAAACGTTATACTCTCTCCGTCCCACAAAGGATGTCCATAAACACTATTCACACCTCTCAAAAAAAATTCTTTATTTTGTAATTTATAATATTTTTTTATGATTTTAAAAACTTTGTTCAATAAAATTAAGTGAAACAAGATCGATATTCCATGTAAAAATCATTATAAATGAAAAAATATAGATAATTTTATTAGAGGTGTGAATAGTGTTTTTGGACATCTTTTTGGGACATAGGGAGTACTAGATGACTGTCATTTCTTTAGCCAAGTTGAGTGTGTCTACTAAGCTGGCATGCTGCAAAAAAGATAGGAATGCATGTCATTAAGGATGCTTTTAATCATTTTTAGCTTCCATTGTTAAACATGATTATTGGGTGTTCTGTATTAAGCTGTTTTTGCCATGCTTTCAAAAATTACCAGCAGTTTCTTACAGATACTCTTGGTGTTTTACTCCCAAAGAAAACTTGCATACAAAATCGAGTGTCATGCAAACAATAACGCGAGGACATTTTCAAAATGGTTTTCTCCTAGTCAAGCGATCCTTTGCTCCTGATTAATGATTTGATTAATGATTTTTTGAATCAATATTAATATATTTTCTAAAATAACATCATTAATTACAGGACAATTTATTTGAAAAGAGCGGAATACTTAAGTTGAGTTTCTAGATTACTAGGCACCTGCTGCAGCATGACCCATACAACTGGTTTGATATCATTCCTTTCGTTCGTGACACTCACCCATACGAGTGCACTTTTATGGAGTCCATACTTGATTTTAGGAACCAAGAAACTATTTCGAGAGTTTCGATTTTGGAGGTTAGGGTACGAAGAAAGTATGCGTTAGGCATTCCTTGCCCAACTTAAAAGTTGGCGTCTACTATTTTGACATTAGGCTTTTAACTTAATTGAGTTGAATCAATTTTCAAATACCATGTTGTTTAAGCTCAGCAGGAAACATGTAAAATGACTCGGCGCATGAATAAGAGCTGAAACACCGCTCAATATGTATAAGAGCTGAAACAACCAAACCAAATCAAACCGAGCCTTCCTTATGTCCCAAATCAATTGGGGTCGGCTACATGAATCTTTTTTTTCGGTTGAGCTCTGTCAAGCGTTGCTTACTCACTGGGCCCTAGTAGACTCAGATCCTTGTGCACTGCCGCATCTAATGTCAATTTGGATCTTCCCCTCCCCAGAGCGTTGCTACTCAAAGCTATCATATCCGCTCTCTTAACTACTGCATCCGCTGGCCTACGATAGACATGCCCAAACCATCTAAGCCTGTTTTCCCTCAACTTCTCCTCTATAGGTACTACACCTACCATCTCGCGGACTGTTTCATTTCTAATACTATCTCGTATAGTTTTACCACACATCCATCTCAACATTCTCATTTCCGTAGAAGAGCTGAAACAGCGGTTATAAAATTCATTTTGTAAGACAACTGGTATATGATATGTGATACTCCCTCCGTCCCTTTTCAAGTGTGTTACCTGGGAATTCCAACTATTTTTCTCTCACATCAACTTTTATAACTTTTACATCTACTATCCATTACTTACCCTTATCAATATAATAATATCCACTAACTTTTTAAAAAGGAATATACTTTTAAGGGCAAAATAGGAAATGTACCCACTAACTTTTCAAAACACACACTTATTAAGGGATATCCCAAAATGGAAATGTACACACTATAAATGGGACGGAGGGAGTATCTCATATTAAAAAAAAGTTCAAAAGTTCAACACTACAAATATTTAACTCTCTTTTATGATAAGGACCATATTGGTTAGACGATCTCAGGACCTTTCACCCCCAAGTCTTCTTAACTAGGTCTTGCTATGAGATTTGAAGTCTTCTTGGGTGAGAAACTTGAAATCCAAGTGAGGTTAGACTGAGAGATGCTTAAATCTTGAAGATTTGATAAAAAAAAATCAAGGGATTCGGGTGAGATTTTGAGAGAGAGGTGGGAGGAGATGAGTTTACGGCTTATTTCGTGGGTGGGGGAGTGAAAAAGAGGGATTCGGGTGAGATTTTGGTACCGGTAGGAATTTCCAAAGAAAGCTATTGACCGAGTGGTACCGGTATTAGGGTAACATTGGTACCGGTAGTACCTAGAAAATTTTCAAAAAAAAATTCTTCTTCCACCGATTCGACCGCGATCACTTCTAACACAGTCTCAACACCCCCAGACCTCCCCACAACATCAAAACACATATCCAAATCCACACATAGCTTGGCTCTAAAAATAAACTCATTCCCATAAAATTAACAAAAAATTTATTTGAAGATTTTATTACTCGTATGAACTTTCAAAAGTATTACAAACTTAAATTGTTAATAAATTTTTATAATTTTATATACATAAAAACTTATTCATATCGGAAACACATTTTTATCGGAAACACACGTTAGATTATGCTAAATTTCTAAATAATTTATCAGGTAATCGATACTTGATAGGACGTGAACCGCACGTCCTTATGCATTGATACGAGAAACCTATGGTTTTGAATTTGAATTATTTGCTATTGGTTCAGATAAAACTTTACATATCTACTTGTGGGAGGCGAAGATAAATAAAAACATATTTACCGGAATACGATCAGTCATCATCTTCCAAGAAAAATCTCAAGGAATATCCTCAATACAAAAACAGAGTCATAAATCTGGCATCCACACTAGTCATGAGACTGAAATAGGAATAACGTCTTTTGTACCAATGTGGACAATAATTATTGAATTATGGATCTATCATTCATTTTTTTAGAATTGAATTTGATACTTTATTTGATTGCCAAAGATTTAGTGCAATTAAAAAATGTAAAAATATGATTCAGTTGGATTTACAAGTAGAGATAAACATATCGATGTATTTGGATATCCAAATAGAGGGAAAAAAAAAACACCTATTTAAATTCCATCGAGTACGTCAATCATGCAAAAATTTGTGCCGATCGAATACCATTTGGTTCTTAATCCAAAAGCATTTATCTTGAAAAAAGTGGAGAGATGTTATTTTTATCCAGTGTGTCTAGTACTTTTTTCCAAGAATAATGTGATTCAATTAGTTATCAAACGCCATCTGATCAACACGAATTTTTGCAGGTTTGATATACTCGATAGGATCTACGTAATGTACGATTCGGATCATTAATGTGGGCCCGGTATGGACCCAAAAAGAGGGACTAGACGGGAGAGGAGCCAAATCCATTTTGGAACTTGTGGAAAGTAAAGGAAATGAAAGAAAAATAATGAAGAAGAAAATAGTGGGAAAAAATTTACCATTGGACTGTATTCTGTAAGAATGTGTTTTGATTTTTTTGATATTAGAGAAGAGAAGCCAAAAGTAAGGTGAGAAGAGCTTTTTGACATTTTTATTTTGGTTAACAATAAGACGGGTTTGGGAGCCTACTTTTCAACTTTTTGTTTTTTTATTTTTTGGATTATGGTCAGAATGAGATGAGTTTTGAATCTAGGAGAAGTGTCTGAGAAAAATGTGCAGAATGCATTTTGCAAAAATAATAGTGATAAAAAAAACCAGAAGTAGAAATTGAAAAGTAAGGTTGAGCCTCTTTTTGGCTTCTTGCCTCTATAGTCAGAAATCAAAAAACTTGTTTTGGGAGAAGATTCTGGGTGTTGCGGCCAAACACCCAGAATGGGAAAAGTGATAAGCAGGCGGCCAAACGCAATCTTACAAAATGTATTCTGCACATATCTTTGAAACACAATTTCTGTTGCGAAAGTATGTCTCTCAAACACAACTCTTGTTATAAAATACATTAGGTACGTTTCTCCCAAATATTTTACGAGATTCCAAATACATTCTAACCATAATCTAAAAATTAAAAAAAAAATTAAAAATAAGTAACTGAAACACCCCAAAGTTGTACTCCTATATGTGGTCATTTTCCTCTCTCTCTCACACCAACAAAGGAGAGGGAATCAATTTTTTAAATTTTCCTTATTTTTCTTTCTTCTCGAGGTCCGACCAGTGCAGTTTTGAGCTGATGAAGCAAATATCTGAAACAGAAAATGAAAATCAGAATCCCATTTATTTATTTATTTTGGAATTGCTATTGAGTTCAGGTGAAAATATAAGAGAGAGAGAGAGAGAGAGAGAAGAAGAAGAAGAAGAAGAATGGAGAGGAAAGCGAAATTGGTTTGCTCAGTAGTGGGGTTTATTGGGCTTTTGTCTGCTGTTTTGAGTTTTGCTGCGGAGGCCACGAGGACACCGGTAATATCAACAATTTCCTATTGACTAATCTCTACACATTATATCTATAGCCCGTATGTATGTTTAAACGCCTGTATGTGTATCATACCAGTAAGAAAACTGGTATCCAAACCGGTACGGGATTCATAACCTTGGGAGAAATAGGGTGTACATAGAAAGAGACAAAGACAAGATTTTAGCGGAAAAGTTGACTTTTGTGTACCTGTGTGTTTTCAAGCAGTAATTTGTTGCGAGGAAAGGTGGTGTCATTTGACTCCATGTTGTTTGACTTGGATTTTTCGTTAGAGGGATTTGAAAAAAATTAACGCATGCAAACAGATGTATAAAATTGATCAAGTACTTCATTAGCTTTGATTTCTTACATTTCATTCGTATTGGCTCTAGAATGACAGAAACCCGATCACACGACACTAGTTAGTGATGATATATTGATACGTAATCTTATAATTGTTACGTGATGCTCCTGCATCCATCATCCATGGCAGGAGTAGTAGTCAAACAAGCGAAGTTCAATCGCCGTTCTCAACACATGACCGATATTGTGCTTACTTCTTGTAATTACATGAGCGCCTTTTGGAAGCACGTGAAACTAAGGCTTTGGCACACGTTAGCATTTTTCATTTACTATTTTCATTATCTACGTAAGTTATCCACCCCACTTTTGAGTTTTGGCTTCAACAGTTCTTGAATAATTAATGGGTTATCATGCCAAGAGGTTAAACTCTTTCATATATTCTGTGGAGTAACTCTATTTGTATTTACCAAGGATCAATTGTTTCACCTTCAATTTGTCTTTTTAAAATTTCCCTTTGTTTTGCAGGCTTTTCAGTTTGCATCTGATACTTGTCTCAACAGTCCGGCTCCGGGTCTTGGATTAGCTGCAGCAGTGTTTCTTTTGACTGTGCAAATAACCGTCTGTGCCACAACCGGGTGTTGTGGTTGTTGCAGACAAGGTTATTCTCAATCCAACTCTAGTTCGACATTGGCAGTGATCTGCTTCGTTTTCTCATGGTAATTCTGAGCTTGTACTTGAAAGTTGAAACCAAATATCTACCTGTTAGAAACATTTTCCGCCTCAGGCACGTAATATCTAGTTAGTTTTAAGGTGTTTGGAATATTTCTTTTTAATTATTTATAGTACTTTGGACTGTCTGTATTGCCTTCATTTCTTGAGTAATCACGGTCGACTCAATGATGATGTCCAAACAGGAGAATTCATGCACCAATAATGGTAAAAAGACTCGGATTAACCATGGAAGATCATTGTTTGTCCGTGCTGCTATAGTTTTATTTTCGTTCTAAGATTATCAATTTTGTTTCTTTCACTAGCTTGTACCTTCCTTTTGTGCTTCGGTGATTTTCTTAAATTAGACGAATGCTAGCCCCATCTTACGTTGAGTGCAGGATCGCATTTGTCATTGCATTCCTTATGACACTAATTGGTGCTGCACTGAGTGCAAGCAATCAAGGGGGGAAGGAGGTGACTACCCTGATTGCTCTGTTCTGCAGCCCGGAGTCTTTGCTGGAGCTGCTGTTTTGTCCCTTGCAAGTGTGGTTCTTGGAATTGTCTATTATCTCATCCTGGATTCAGCAAAAATCAGGAATGATTCGTGTGGTGGGACTCCTGTTGCTCCTATTGAAAGCGGCATAGCAATGGCACAACCAAAATTCCCTCCTCCGCAATTCCCTCCACCACAAGTCCCTTCACCACAAGTCCCTCCTTCGGCTCCAGTTTTTGTGCATGAAGATACTTATACTTGCTTTTGCTTGGTTTGTCAATCCCTTCAATTGTGGTGAGATGTTATTGTTGTATGACGCACTACTGGGTGGCCAAGTTTGAATACGCCTTGGTAACCAGACCAAAGAATCTAGTGTAGTTAGAATTCTCTCTCTCTCTCTCTCAGTTACACCATTTTAAGTGAGTTTTGAGTGCACATAATAGCAGCAGTTATCTGCCAAGACAAAAATGGAAAAGAGATGTGCCATAGTTCAAACGCCATTGGAGTCTCTTATCCCCTATCAATATACACAAAAGCTTATTTCGCACAAAAAGATTCCCAACTCTTGTATCGACGCTGGCTTGATTTATGTACGATTGGATATTGTGATTGAAAAAGAAAAAGAGATAATTAAAGTTGTTTGGTTAGTCCGTTCCATCGGGCTGACAAGTTGTATGCAAAAGGAGAAAGCTAGTATGGAAGCAAAACTCAAAGAACAGTTGTATCAATATCATGCACTGGGAGAAAGTTAAACAGGCTTGTAGCAAAGAAACAAACTTTTTACTGATTTTGTCACAATGAGAGTGACTATATTTGTATCTACAATTGCTCTATACTTGAGTACAGGAAGTGCCTATATAACCCTCTATATTTGTATCTACAATTGCTCGCCTCAAGATTTGAACTTCTAGCTTTACTTTAAATTTCTAGACAATGAGAGAGAAGTTTCCCGGATATCGGAGAAGAAATTACAAACAAATTTGTTACTGCCTGAGCAAACATGGACTACAAACTTTATCTATATGTACGTAAAAGTATATAAGTTTTCGCTTTCGCCAAAATGCAACACAGTTGTGTCCCGACCTTGGGAGAACATTTGTCTATCTGTATGCTTCAACACATTCGAATACGACACCGCTTTCTATCCCACTCATCGAATGCGGTTCAAGTGCGCAAACGGCTCTGGATTTGCCTTTGGTGCAGGTTTCGCTACTTCAGGCATTCCAAAAATATTCCAAAACCTCAGAGTTTCATCCCCTGCAGCAGATGCTACCGTACATCCATCTGGGCTCTGAATCAAAAGACACGAAGAACAAATCAGAACGACACTTTGCAGCACAAGAAACATAACAAAATCTTAATTTTGAAGTAAAAACTGCACCTGAGCCATGAAAAGAACTCTGGATGTGTGTCCAGTAAGCTCTGCTATTTTCACCATAGATGGGTACTTCCAAAGAGTGAGCTGGTTCTGAGTAAAGCCATGAGAGCTGAGCAACTCACGCTCATTCTTGTTCCACAGCAGAGAACACACCTGTGAGCCAGTGTCAACCGAGTTCAAGCACGCGCCAGTGTGGGTGTTCCAAAACTTTATGCACCGGTCACCTCCACCTCCACCAGATGCCAACAAGTTGCCTTGGAAAGGACACCAAGCTAGAGCTTTTACAGCAGCTGTGTGGTCTTCTAGCCTGTGGAGCCACTGGGTTGGTGAGTTAGAAGAAGCAGTAGACCGGTCCCATATGTGGAGGAGATTATCATTTCCCCCACTAGCTAACTGCTGACCGGAGGCTGACCATTTCAGTCCACAGACTTCTTGGTGGTGTCCACTGTAGGTCTGGACAATATGCGACCGGATTCTCACATCATTGTTGACAATCTGACCGTCCATTCCTCCAGTTGTCAAAATGTGATTGTTCCAGTCCATGGACCCTACTCGTGACTGGTGGCAGCCTCTCAAGTTTCTTAGCTGCAGAAACAAGCATTTGATTCAGCAATGAACAAATCCATCCATGGAAAAGGAAAGGGAACCATAATACATACAAACATATATAGCGTACCTGTTTATTAGATGTAGAATCCCAAAGCTGGACATCAGAGTTGTTCAAGCCAATGGCAATATGTTTTCCATCAGGAGCCCATTTGACGCTGGTCACAGGGCCATTTTCCTCATCGATGGTGACGAGTTCTGAGGTTGCACCATCAGTAGCATCCCATAGGTATACTGTGCTTCCAAGAGCAATGGCAAGAACATTGCTACTTCCCCAATCTAATAAGTTCAAGTAGTAATCGTCCAGGAGGTCAGGAGCATCTAATGTTCTTTCAGAAGTCTGCACGATCGAAGGAAAATTACTTAGTACAAGTGAAAAATGGAAAACATAAGGCAATTCTTCAGAATTCACAAACTGTTGTTTTATATTGCATGCTTTAACAATTTGTGGTCCAAATAAGAATGTTATAGATCAAGATTGCACTGTTGATTTGGCTCAAAATCCTCAACTCAACTACCACCTAATTGTTCCTTAAGGATAGAAGGTTTTGGAAGGGTTTTGACAGCCTATAAATGGGTGTGTTAGCTAGCTTAGCATTTGAGTGAGTAAGTGAAAGGAGTGGTGAGTGGTGTAAGCCGTGGTTTATGAGGTAGAAAGTGACAGAACCAGAGTCAGAGAGGGTGAGTTAAGTTGAGCCGGATTGCGAGCTCCTCCTCCGGTATGAGAGTTTTTTTTGTAAACGATAGTGTGAATAGTGGAATTTTTCTCTCAATTGTGTCTGTGTTACATGCTTGTGACTTCCCCGATCCTAACATGCACTAAGTCAACTTCCCATGTCCTGATTCTAACCTAGTTTAACCAAATAGATGCTCAATCGTAATGTGAGACATGACAGTTTAATCAAAACTGACAAATAGTTCACTGCAACTAATAAAGTTAATTGGTTTGTGGGAACAATTGGATGCTCAATTTTAGTCCAAATCCATCATTGTCTAACAATTAGATGCTCAATCTTAGTCCAACTCCCATCCTAGTAAAAAAGTAAGAACGTGATGATATTCATAGAATTTTGCACCCACCTGGGGAATGTACCGACGGGCCTTTGCAGGTTTGGACTGTTGAACACCTGAAAAATCAAATGGCATAGCCTCAACTGGAGTGGGGGGCTTGTTCTTGAAGGCCAGTATCCGGGTCCGATTCATGTTGAAAGTTTCCGCCAATTGCTTCCGGTATGCCTCCCTGGATGGTGAGCTCGCAGCTGGATTCTCCTTTCCTTTCCTCCCTTCCGTCAGCATGTAATGTGCAAAGTCGAAATCCATGGCTGATCTGTTCGGTATAAATCTATCCAACTGCAAGACACAAAACTGAGTATAAGAATAAAACAACTCACAATAAGGCAGCTTCAGAAATTCAATTATATGAACAGCCGCAATTACGGAAACCCACCAAGCATAAACCCTAGACTTCACTTGTATCAAGAAGAAACAAGACAATTAACCCTAGTTTCAGAAATCCAATTGCAATCAAACCCTAAGTCAACAACCTAAACAAAACCCTAGAACCAACAAATTTGAACCACCCAACAAAATCTGGTTTATGTAAATCCCAAACTCATGTCGAAAGTATTCGAAAACAGAAGTCTATGACAAACACTGATCAATTGGATATACACACGAATGAAAATGAAGCAATCTACATATAACAGATACTGTATTACTTACGTTCTCTCTAGAATTTTTCCTTTGTAGATGCTGATCTTGAAGGGGGCATCGGGTTCGTGTCTTCCCTGCCGGAGAATTTGTGAATCCTGCATCCATAATGAGAGAGAGAGAGAGAGAGAGAGAGAGACTAAAAAAAGAAGACAAAACCCTGCAGAAAACACTAGAGAACCAAAACTAGAATGTGAATTGTTAGTCGTTAGTCGTTAGATTGAAACAAAACAAATGAAATCGAAAAAAGAGGAGAGTGAAAATGAAAGATCAATCGCTTGCAGCTCTGTTGATCGATCAGCGCAGGAGGAACGAGCTGTGACCTAGAGAGAGAGAGAGAGAGAGAGAGTTGTTGTATGAAAATCAATGAACGATTAGACAGGTTTATATATAGTGATAGAAACTAGGGTTAGGGTTTCTGAGACTCTGCAATTTTTGCTTCGCTGGTGAAGACGAGAAATATGGAAAGCGGCAACGGCTAATTCGTCAAGTAGCCGTTGGAAAGCTTTGATCGACAGTCACGTGATCCGGATCTCTCAACGAGCCCATGAGTCTGGGCCTGAGTCGGGTTTTATGTCCCTTGGGCTCAGCCTTTCTGTTTGTTTTGGGCCATGTGAAATTTAGCCCGACGTATTAATGTGATTTCAGAAATATTTGCAAAAATGGTATAAAAACTATTTCCAAAATTACCTCAAGTCTACTAGTTCTAATAACTAGTCATATATACACAAATGATTATGTAATAATATGAATAATGGGATCAAATAATACGAAAATACATAAGATGTCACAATTGCATGCTCTCAGCAAATTCTATATTTTATGACAAGCAAATTTAATGGGCGCATAGACACATTAGTTTTTACTATTATAGGAAATTGTGTGGTGAATAGGCATATGCTCTTGTTTTTGGAGATCATATAGAGTTGATTGTTGTTCAAAGAAAAGTCAGAGCAAGATATTGATACTAATAGATACTTTTTCCTCTCTCTATTTTTTAATTGTTGTCATCAATGTGTACTTTGTTTTGAGCTAATATATTAGGTGTTGAAGAATTGTGAATTTTTTGGGTTGGTGGATGTTCATATAGTATAGGACTAATTAGTGTTCAAACAAACCCACAATAAAATTAGTACATATAATATACTCCAAAACTGAAAAGAGTTTAGGTTGTTCGACCATGCATCCATGAGAAGCTATGGAACCGTCAATGGCTTATTGGCTTTTAATTGGGATTGTTTACATTGGATTTGTTTGATGGCTAATTTTCTGGAACTAGTTGTTCAATTTTTTTTTAGTAAAGTGTTCAAATATTTAAACATAGAGTGTTCAATTTGTAGGTTGGTGTTTAGAAAAGACTAAAATAAAATAATATTTATAAATATTTCATATATTCTAAACAAAAATTTTTTTGGCGGTGTTCAAGTCCCAAGTGTAGGCCTATGATAAAAAAATAAAATAAAAATCCAACCACATTGTGGCTCTGGTAGATTTCCCTATTACTAAAATATGATGGATTCCACATAAATGTATGACGTGAGATATGCGAAATGTGAATACCCGTAGGAATGAAAGAAATTGTGAAATTCATATCCGGTGACCTATAGCGCTTTTTTTTCGTAAAAATACGTATATGTACCATATGATTAAAAAAAAAGGAAAATGTTAAGTTATGCTCAATAGGCACACGTTGAGGTTGAAAAAATATATTGAAATATGCGACAAGTGTATAAAAACATGTGAAAGTATATTGAAATGTGTAAAATGTGTATTGGAGTGTGTATTTTTTTTATTTGTTTGTGTGTTTATTGTGTGCCTATTGGACACGCGTTAGCAAGACCCTAAAAAAGAAAAAAAAAAATAGTTCAGTCACTTGTTCATATTACCTAATAAATTCATGTTAAGATAGCATCGATCAGAACTTCAAAATGTGACAACACATTTTGTCCATTCAAACAATCGCAATAACGTTATAATCCAATTCTTGGGACAAAAATAAGTTCAACAATAACGGTTGCATGTAATCCCCGTGTAATAATAAGTTCAGTCATTCGTTCAGCAATCAGCAATGATTATAGATGTCAAAAAAATAGAGCTGTTATGGTGTTGACAATGACCAGTGGGCTTGCTGTGGCATCAACCTTGACTATGCCTTCTGATTCATCAATCTGAAGCAAATCTAGTTGAGATTGCAGCAGTTTTACAGGCATGAAATGCTGCCCTTCTTCTGCTCTTTTCTGAAGCCTGGCAGCAAGCACCTCAGCCTGAGCATCCAACAAAACAAACTTCACCACACACGAATAGCTCCCCGGTTCATAATTGGGGTCAGCGGATCTGAGAATTTCTCTGTACCGTTTTTGCAACGCTGAACATCCAAGAATCATGGTTTTTCGACTGACTAAGCTAGCTCGTAAAGCATCGCGAAGCAAATTAAGCCATGGTATTCTGTCTTCCTCTGATAATGGGATTCCTTTCTTCATCTTTTCTGTTGAGTTTCATTAGACCACAATAAAGTGTGAGATGTAGTTCTAAAAAGACATTTTAAACTTTGAAGGAATATTGGTACACGAAAATTTATAGGTTACCTTTGTTTGATGGTGGGTGGAAATCATCGGCATCAAGAAAGTGGCAATTTATGGCTTTTGCCAGCATCTCACCTATTGTTCTTTCGATCCGCAAGTGCAATGCAGCAGTTCATTAGCAGAAACTAAGACTAATTGAAAGTGAAGAAAAGTGAGACAGAATACATGAAACTACTATAAGTTTGTGGGCCATAGAAGTTTGAATTCAATATAGACTCTGATCTTATATGACATTGGAAGAACAAATGGCTATTTTTTATAACTCACGTGTCCAGACCAGCTTAGGCACACCTCAACAAATCCGGGGGACTAATGCGGAGCAAATGCCCCGTATGGACCCGGCCCCAAAGAGTTGACAGCAACTGAGAGGTTTCAAACCCGAGACGTGCAAACCCCCTGAGTCACAAGGGGCCAACAACCCCTTGGGGTTAGAACAAAGATGGCTATTGGCCTTAGATTTTCCCCCGTAAAGAAGGCCATTACAGGGACGCAACAAGGAGCAATATTATGTCTTTTAACAAGTATGAAATATCATACTGGAGATGTGTTGTCAAATTTCATGACCAAATCAAATCCAGCGATTCTCACATGAAAGTAGTTTTTTTTTAAAACTCATCTTTCACCATCTAAACAGAGAGAAACAACCGAGCCAATTGCAAGAGGGATTCACAGATGTTTTTTGGAAGCCAAGGTTTTCCATTTCCTTGTTATCCAAGGTTGCAAGATTAGTACTAATTATTAAGTCCAAGGTGTAAAACATAAACCACTCCTTTAAGTACCACATATCGTACGAAGGCAACAGATAGATTGAAGACTTACGATTTACCCACGCCACTGACCCCCATAATCACAACACTCATTCCTGTATTAGCAACAAAGGAAAGGGGAATGAGAATAAAAATCGATAACAGAATCCTAAGATCAGAAGGCAAAACATAATCGACAACCGATAAAGAAAAGCTCCTGATCAAGGAAATGAGCTAATTGAGTATATAGAAAAGAGAAAAAGAACCTTCAGAATCAGCAGCCATGTTTGGTTAGCAGACAAAAGGGTGTGTGTAATCTGCGCAGTCTCAAGGAGATGAAAGCTC
Source organism: Gaultheria prostrata (assembly GCA_036023075.1). NCBI lineage: Eukaryota > Viridiplantae > Streptophyta > Magnoliopsida > Ericales > Ericaceae > Gaultheria > Gaultheria prostrata. Next base: position 14,200 of record JAXBDA010000209.1, on the reverse strand, counting down.
AAATCTTCAAAAGCCAAACTAAAGAATTAGTCCTTCAATAAACGAGATGATATAAGTACATAGACATAACAACATCTTAGTAGTTCGTCAAAATGGATAAGGATTTAACAAAATCATAGACCACATATATAGATATAAAAACCAGAGACCCGGTCAAATTTAACCACCCCTTCCATATTGGACGGCAAGCAAAAACGAATTAAATAACCTCTACCATATTTGTATTTATATTAAGTTATTAACATGGAAAATGCTAATAACAGCCTGTCAATAAGGCTATGTGTTAAAAGTGCCTTGAAAAGCATTAAAAGTGCATCGAATACTGTTTTTTTGCATCGAAACTGGGCTATCAATAGCATAACCATATTAAGTATTAACATACGCGATATGAAAAAACAAGCTGTAATTGAGTGGACAAAATGAAACTCACATTCACTAAAAATTTATAAATGTGGGATGCAACAAAGGAACAAACTCCGAATTTTGATCATGAAAATCCATTACCCACCCCCTTCTTTTTCTTTTTTGAAACTCAGAATCTGCCCAAGAGGGCTACAAACCCCCAACCGGAGCCCTCGGTTGGAAAAAACAGTCCAATACTTTCGGGATTTTCCAATCCTTAATCATTGTATTCCATCAATAATATTATAAAGTGAAGTTAAAATTAGAGTCTAACATCAGGAATTGACAAATTCCACATGGCAGATACTCTCATTGGTTTGTAAAAACTACTATAACTCAACAAAATCTCATTGGTTCGTTTAGATTTTGTCGTTTTACAATCCAAAAAAAAAGGGGATTAAATTCAATTTTCCAAACACAGCTCAGTTTGTGACTGCTTGATTTTGCCTAATTGATCAATAGCAGCGATTGGCAGAATTCATCAAATTCAAAGAGAGCTTCTTCAAGCTGATTTCGTGAAGCTGTACACACAAGTACAGAACATTAGAGGCATGATCAGAAATCTTCCCGCACATACACATGAATACACATACACAGCTATATATACGTACAGTATATGTGTGTGTGTGTATATATATATATATATATATAAAGAGAGAGAGAGAGAGAGAGAGAGAGAGAGAGAGAGAGAGTACCGTATTTGAAGCTCTAAATCGACGACGGACCAGGTCGGCCAACTAATCCGATGGGGGCCTCATTGGTGCAGTGATCCAGAGAGAGAGAGAGAGAGATTGATTGAACAATTCGATCATTGTTCGTTCAGTAGAAAGCGTGAAATGTGAAATCGCCAAGTACAGAACATTATATGATAAAAAAAAAAAGAGTAAAGAGCATTATCACGACGAAGGCGTTATGAGAACGCAAGCTTATGCATGCGTCTTGTCAGTTTGCTGCCGCAGTAAAATAGTTTGCGGCCACATCTTACAGTTTACGGGCATAAGGTTATACTTTTTGAACCAATAGCTTGTAGTTTAATGGTTTATCTCCCGATTCTCCCACAAGTGATATCAGAGTTCAAGCCTCGGCAGAGGCGTTTGGGGTTTAGGGTTATGGATAGCTTCTAGACCCCCTTTAAACTAACTTCATAACTCCTCCGCTAACCCCCACTTATGTATATCGAATGACAAATAAATAAATAAATAAATAAAATAAAAATGCTTTTTTGGGCCTTGTTTGGGTCTAGGTTATATCCCTCTTAAGTCCAAATCAATTGGTGCAAATAAAAATAAAATAAAAATTGTAAGAGCGTCTCCGATCTTCACCCATTTTAAGACCTAAACTCAAGATCTAGGTAAAATCATCACAAAAAATCCATCTTCAATCTTTACCCAAACCCTTACCCATTTCTTTTCCCATTTTGTGGACACCCCAAACCTTTACTCGTTTTCCTGACGTCTACCTTGCTTCGCTGGAGCTTCGTCGGTCATTTCAGTATGATGACGAATCTTCGCCGCCGGAGTTTCACCAGCTGTCTTAAAATGATGATGGAGTTTTGTTGAATCTTTCAATTTGATACCCGAGCTTCGCCAGCTCTTTCGATTAGAGACAGAAGTTCGTCGGAGCTGCTGGAGGTTGGTGGACCTTCACCGGAGCTTCTAGAGGGTCGCTGGACCTTCGCCAGAGTTGATTCTATCATCTCACTTAGTATTTACCTATATGTCATTTGTAATTTAAAAAATCAAATTTACGGTAAAAAATGAATTTTTCATTGGAAATCAACCTATCTAAATTGGGAATTTAAACAATTTTTTAGTCAAATTAGATATAAAAAAAAAAGGGTGAGGACTGCAGATGCATCTCCAAACTTGACCCATTTTAAGACTCAAATTAGAACTTTGGGGCAAAAATCTGAAAACACACATCTCCAATGGGTGACTCAAATCTCTTTCCATTTTGGGTCTTACCTTTTCTTTGCTCAAATTGGGGACAACCTAAATCCATACCCATTTTTCCAACGACTCTTTTAAGAGAGTTGGAAGTTGCCGGAGCTAGTCGACATTGCCGGATTTGTCTGAACTTTGTTTGATTTTCTCGCTGGAGATGTCTTGAGCTTTGCCAGAGTTTTACTGAGTTTCGCCGGAGATTTATAGAGATCATCGGAGCTTTGCTCAGCGTCACCGGAGTAGTGCGTACAAAGGCCAATGGAGAAGGCAGATGCGGTGGGAGATCCGAGGTGCTCTCCTCCTCTCTAAATTACATGAAGTAAGAGCATCCACATTTGAGGCTCTCTAAAAATGTTTGTTATATGACAAAAAGTGTAAAAAGTGGGTCCCAAAAATTATGTGTTAGAGGATTGTTAGGTAGTGAATGAAAAAGAGGTCCATTTGACATTGTTAGGAGGGCTGTTAGTACTGTTAAAGTTGGAAAAAAAAAAAGTGGAACCAGCTCTCTCCTCTCTCTCTCTCTTCTTTTTCTGCCACAAGGCCCACAACCTGCGCCACTCTCTCTCTCTCTCTCTTGCCCAATAGCACTATAGTACAAGTTGCAGGTAGCAAGGAGATAACAACTGACCCTAAAAGGGGTCCCAAACGCACACCATAAAACAATCAAATGGGAACCAAATATTGATTTTTTCTTTGTTATCTGACTCAGTCAGTAAAAAACTGACACTAAATTGAGCAAAAATCCCCAAATGTACATGCTCTAATGCATGAATGCTATCAGGCATTTAAAAATTTAATATTTTGGTAAAAAATGAGTTTTCCCCTTGGAGAGCCTCATAATCAAATTGGGGTTTTCCTCAAATTTTAACCCAAATTGGGTTTAAAAAAAAGGGGTTAGGATTGGAGATCTAAGTGGCCCAATAAAGATGGCGTGGTTATTAAACACGCTGAAGTCCAACAGTCTGGCTATGCGTACGAATTACGCAATATACACGAACAAATCTTAATCGTTCATTTTAACATATCAACCGTCTGAATTTTAACTCTTATCGGTAAAAGAGCAAACCGGTAAAAGAGCAAACGCAAATTTGAACCGTAAAAAATGCTCTTGATGCACAGTCGGTGCACTATGTACTTTTTTGTGCACTAAGTACTTTTTTGCGAGTCCAATACTCGTGAAGATCCCCTCTCTGTCATAATTTTTCGTCGGAATCTCGAAGGGGCCCCCGCGAAAACCCAAGAATCGCCATTGGATTAAGCGGATCATCCATCCTTCAGCTGCTGTCAGTTTCAGGTGTTTTATACCATTCCTTTCTTGCCTTCATCGTCTTTATTGTTATTCAAGATTGCTCTTTCCCAGAACCTTGTAACAGATGCACACCCTTCTGGGCAAAGTTGAACTCCATTTGTTTCCTAGGGTTTCAATGGTCATTGCGGGAACTTGGAAATTGAGTCCTTTAGTTCAAATAATGTATTCTCTGTTTGGATAGATGGAATATAGTTTTCCAAGGTCTTTTTATTTGTATTGCGAAATGGGGTTTCTATTTATGGCTCCAATTTTCCTTATGCTGAAAATAAATGGTAGAGTAGATTGTTTTCAACAACTATATGCTGTATTGTGGCTGATTAATACCAAGAGACCGTAGATTGAAAATTAAAGATTTTCAAGTGTTTGAAGTTGGTCTCTTTCTATGCGCCTAGAGTTGCTCAGTTGTGTAAATTGTGTTGAGTTCTTGTTGGGAAAATAAGCATTGAATCGACCTGTGCTTTGGTTCTACGTCTGAATCATTTTTTACTAACAGGCTACAGCTTGCTCGATTTTACGCTTGCAGCTTCATGAACTTTATAAAGGGTTTGCGGCGGTATGGACAGAGCATACAACATGATCCAAAACTGGATAGAGATTTTCTAGTACGGCTTTGGGTAGATGAGAGAAAATTGAGTGCGTCTACGGAAAAAAGACTGTCAAAATCTAGGGAAAAAAGAAGGCAAAAGGTTGTTGACTATGCAAACCATGGGGAAACGGGTTATGCCAATCAGTCTTCTTTCCAAAACCCATTTGAAAGATGGTTTTCAGCCTCATCTGCTACAGAAAAGAAATCTAATGACAAGGAAAAAAACGTTCGGAAGCAACCACCTCTTAGCCAGCCTATCACAGGTGCATTGAAACCATCATTCCCGGAGGAGGTGAGTTGGGTTGCTTATTTGTTCTTTTAGTTTAATCTGAATTTTTTCACCTTAGAAACATCTTGTTGAGTCGTTACCATGGCCAGACTGATTTTAATTTGTATTTTGCGCGTTCTTTTGTTGTGCAACTTTGTAAGTTGCATCAAGATGACAACTTTCTTTTTTGGGGTCAACAGGTTCGCATTGCACCTCTTCTTGCGAGGTCGAATTTGCTGATTACAAGGGATATAGAATGGGCAAATCTTATGCTTGGTTTTGAGCAGGTAACTCTTAAAACAACTAGTTTACATCCATCTATAGAAGCATTTGAGATACATTATTACTCTATGCTTTCCCTTAAACTATATTTATGTGTAGTTGTTTAGTTGTTCTAGAATGGTCAAGCTGTGGTCATAATGTTTTTGACTAGTTGAGTAAGCAATAGAGATATGAAATTATTGGTGTTTTTAGTATAGGATAATTAGCAATAAAAATGTCTTACTGTCTTTGACTGATATAGTGATATGCATGCAATAATGACGTTCCTTCATTTTGAAGTAATTTTTGGGTATGAGGTTACTTTACACTTTTACGTCTTATTGAAGGTTACTATTGTTCGGTTTCTAATCATGTCTTCACTTGTAATTGGTATTACTTGTAATTGCAGGAAAATCGATATGCAATAGTAGACGTTTGCTATCCCGGATCAGTAAGTAGTCTTTCCACTTGTTTACTAATTTCAAGATGCTCAGGCTTTGATGTAGTAGGGTAACATATGGAAGGGCTTGTGCATAAGAATTTGATATCCTTTAAAGTTCTGATGGGTGAATGTTGTTTTCCAGCCAGTGGGTATGATCCACGAACAGAGTAATCTGATTGCTAGACAGGTAATACCAGTTTTGCCCAGTCCGTTATTTGTGTATTCAAATTGTTCATGTCTGTTTGCTATAGCACCTTGATGCTGTTGACACAATGTATTTTGTTGGAAATTCACTTTGGTGAAACTCAAACTATGTTTCCAAATCTCTCTTCTTTCATATTCCTTAGACCTTAAGTAAGCTTACTGAATTATGTACAGACAACATAGTTGATCTATAGAAGTTCTGTGGACACAGTTTCTCCTTACTGCTTCAGGCTGTTCACCTTTTCACTTTACACTATTTTATCACTTTCTCAATCTCTGTGTAATCGCTTTGGCTAGATGACCAACCGAAACAGCGTATAGTACAGGGAATTGCCAAAAAAGAATTTCTCGATCTCTGTGTAATCGCTTTGGCTAAATGCTACTGTTGATGCTATACTGCAGTTGCTTCGTACACGGCGTCCTTTCATGGCTTACATAACTGATGCCTTGGGCAATGAGCTGTTTAGGGTGAGAACTTGAAGCGTGTTCTTGCTATGCTATTGGATATGTTTTAATTTTTATTAATCATACCGTCCATACATTTAGGTCCGAAGGCCATTTTGGTGGATAAACAGCTCAATTTATGCGGAGATAGATGGTAAGGTATGTGAGTTTCAAATCTTTGTAATGTTGCATGCTTTTATTCCAGTGCTATATGAGAAATGTTGCTAAGATAAAACATTTTTTTTATTTTCAATTTGTTTCTAGGAGGTTGGGGTTGTCCACAGAAGATGGCATTTGTGGAAGAGGATTTATGATTTATACTTGGGGTAATTCTTCTTGTGCCATTGAGTTCCATGGATTGATTACTAATTTACTATTGCTTTTTTGTTGTGGTGCTCAACAAAGAATTTGGTAATCTTTTCTCCCTTACGTGTTAACATTTTAAAAGCTCTGCAAAACTGAACGGGCCAATAGACAGTCCTTTCTTCATGGAGAAAGATATTTCTCCTTCATGGAGTCCTCCAAGGCCTTCTCCCTCCCTTCAAGAGTGTGGGAGCTTCTACTCTGTGCTGAGGAATTCGCCAGAGTCCTCGACTGACCATCTAAATCGTTGTTTGATTCTATAACTCATTTTATTCAAGCCCTCTTCATCTATGCCTAAAAATTTCATATTGCCTGTGTCCTTGTTTTTAGGAATAAGCAGTTTGCTGTGGTTGAGAATCCTGGCTTTTGGAACTGGACATTTACTTTGAAGGACATTGATGGACAAGTGTTGGCTCAAATAGATCGTGACTGGAGGGGCTTTGGGTTTGAGGTTGCTTCTTTTCCTTTGTTATTATTTTTCCTGTTTGTATTAATGTCATAGTTCTGCAATGCTACCCCGCTGGTGTTGCTGATATTTTCATAAAATTATGATCTAGATCTTCACTGATGCTGGTCAATACGTGATCCGATTTGGAAGTGCTGGTGCTAATGCTGATGCTGGACCGGTACGTCTCCAGATCCTATGCTGATAGAGTTGAGTTTGTTTATGTTTGGTCTAAGTGTAGGGTAAGCATCTTGAGATCTATTTTGAAAATCACTGCCAAGCACAGAAGAACGAATGTGGGATCACAGTTTGAGAACATGCCGCTAAACACAGGCATTAGGGACCAAAATTACGCAATATAACTTTGTTTTTTAGTTTTCAATTATGCAGTTTTATTGTAGGTTCAAGAGTTGGAAGTAGTTCGTCCCTTAACTCTGTCAGAGAGAGCAGTAGCTGTTGCACTTGCTGTGTCACTGGATAATGACTATTTCTCGAGACACGGAGGCTGGTAAGCTTGTTCACCATCACTTTGTGTTCCGCTACCATCAGTTCGTATTCAAATATGATGCCTGTTTGATCATAACCATTGGGCTGCTCGTTCTTTTCGGTCAAGTGTGATAGCTTTATCCATAATTTGGTTTTGTGTTATTTTTCTTACACCGGCTAAGAATTTTGGTCATGATATTTAGCCTGGCTTTCTGATTTTATTATTGACTAATCAGTTGAATGAGAAAAAACACACAAGTTTCGGTTTCTATCATATTACGTAGAAATGTATACTAATCTTCATATCAACTCTATTGCCAGGGGGATTCCTTTCGTTGAAATGGGTGAATAACATTTTCCGGTTGGTGTGACGATGCTTTGTTGTTTCCATGCTGACATTGCACAGAGATCTCTGTTTGGTCTGCCTCCATCTCTCCCCCATGTTAATCCTAATGCTGCCCTAATTTCATCTGTGCCTTTGGAATTGAGATTGTTGCCGTTGACATGTCTTTGGTGTTGATGAAAAATAACCAACAGATTGGTTCATAAAGTTGAGATGATGTAATTTAGTCGCTATCCGTTTATTTCATTCCAGTCATGGGTTGTATTTCCTCTCTTCCAGTAGGTGAACATGCTTCAATTGAGCAAATCAATATTGTTCTTTATACTCCATAATGCTCGTCATCAGTTTATCAATCCAGCATTCATGGATGATGTCAATGGGCCAAGCCGAGTACCTTATGAAGTTGCAGAAAGGAGAGGACGAAATGGATAACTGATGTTGTTACTTCCAACCCGAGACACCGAGGCTTTAACTTAAGAAACAACATGAAAATTTTCAGAGGTCATTCTAGATTTCTTTATACCAAAAAGTGATTGCAAATAGATTTGAGTTTACAAGAAACTACGATTTACATTTACATCCCTAGCGTAGCAGGGAACTGGAAGTCCTTCAACATCCCCGGAAACCCAGATACAACAACGATGACTTCATCTGAAATCCAGGTTCTGTTTACAGTAGTATAAAGGGTTACTGATGGAACGATCGCCAATATAATCTCGTGTTTAGCAACTCACAGGCCGTCCATGACTAGCTTTTTATTGATGTCGGCCGACCAACTCCTCGTATAACATACTGAATACAAGTTTAACAGGGATACAAGCAACTGCACTGGGGGCAGATTCCCCTGTTATCAGCCCATACACTTGAAAGGTTTTGATACTTCCTTTCAAATCCTTTCTGAGTTTCTGGTCTTTGCCAATTGAAGACAGAGATTTAATCTTTTTGCTAGAAGACAAGGACGTTATCTTCTTCGGTTGCCTTCTTGAATACCTACGGCCTAACGGACAACAGATTGCCTTGTGACCATTATCTTCACCATCTAATTCTGCCATTGGATGTGGGCGTTGGACCGGAAATTCGGCTGTCCTCCTGGCACTTCTCCCCACCGGAGGTTCTTCTGTTCCATCAGCATGGACTTCATCCTGTTTCTTTAACAGAGTTATCTCCCATTTAATAAATTGTTAATTCCTCCGCAATTGTATTTTGAAAACATGGGTTCAATAAATTCTTCCAAAAATAGATTTTGGAGATATTCGTTTATGTTTGCCAGCAACTTTTGGGCCACTTCAGCCGCATGTAAGCTTTTGAAATGCCAATGGTAGGGACGGTAAGGATTAGTCTGAAGTGTGTGCAAGCTGACACGTGTCACCCTCCATTAAAAAAAAAAAAAATACTCTATCCGTTCCAAAATATTGGTCCCTTTTCACTAATTGAGACCTCTTAAAAAATCGTCTATCTTTTCTATATCCATTATGGATCTTGTTTGATAGATCTCAATTAGTTTTATTAAACAAATTTTTTTAAATCCTATTAAACTTTATAGATTGTGAAATATAGACAATTCTTTGAGTGACACGACTGCTCAAAAGGGACCAACAATTTGGAACGGATGGAGTAATTAAAAAACCGCAATGATACCACCACTTTGTTTATAAATTATTGTTCACTGGTACTCATCATTGACTTCATAAACACTTTCGAGGGCCTCGTAAATACAAGAGGTGAGATGTGACTCTTAGCCTATCTGGTTGTATTTATTGGCTTCCAAGGGAAAGGTCCAGGGATGGAGTCTAAAGATTTCGAACTCCCTAAAGTTGTTAACCTACTAACTCCCCTTTAATCCGTGCTATGGAGAAACACTTGCATACGGATAGGGTACTGCCACATGGTACCCGTCGTCGCATCCGAGCCGTCCAAATATGTTTTGGATGACCCAGATTTGTAGGGGTAAATTTGCCCCCAAAATTTATAAAAATGCTACTCTTAAATTTGGACCGTTCAAAAAATATTTAGAAAGCTCGGATGCACCGACTGGTACCACGTTGTGGTACCGTTCGGGCATGCAAGCTTTTCTCATGCTTATGTATAGTCTGGCAAAAGAAAAAAAAAAACACAGGAGGTTGCCTTGGTCTTGGTCTTGGACTTGGACTAGTATTAGATTCATATTGGGCTAGTTAAGTCTACTTCATCACAGCCCAGATCTCCGCCCAGCCCAAGAACCGGGTCGCCCGTTATCACCCAACTAGGTTAAGGAATTTCAAATTTCAAAATCTTCCGCTCCAACGGTCCATATTCCTGAACGGCTTCCCAGTTCCCACACCCTATATATACCCATCGTCCAGCCGCCGCATCTACGGTAGCAATCTCCACTCTCTCTCTCTCTCTCTCTAGAAAACATACAGTAAATCTCGTCAACAATTGTCGATTAATTCAGTCGCCATGGATTTCCACAGTCTCAAACGGAGAGAACTCCAGGCCCTGTGCAAGAAGAACAAGATTCCAGCAAACCTCACCAACATCGCCATGGCCGACGCTCTCGCGGCTCTTGACATCGTAAGCATTTGTTTTCTTCGATCCTTGAAAAAATATGCCTTCCCAGTATTTTTCTTGAATTTAAGAACGGACATAGAAAAATTTCCTTCTGTCACATTTTGATCAACGTATGTACAATTACAGAAACACAGTCACGAATGAGAGTATGCATACAATCTTGTGCGTCTATATGTATGCATCTAAGAAACCTAGATTTTGTATTTTGGTAATTGAAATTTCAAATTTCAGAGAAATCCTGGATAGACTAGTGTTAGATTTTTTAGCAAAGTTGGGCGGGTGAACTTGTATAATTTTTGACGTTTCTGAGAAAAGACCAATTCGTTTCTAAAGAAATTTTGAAACTTGGGTTAGGGCCTTGGTCCGGCCTTGCTTGAATTGTACTTTTATAGATTTCATGAATTTTTTGTTTGTTATTAGGTCGAAGGGATGGAAGAATTTTTGAATCCGTCCTGCGTTGAGTCACCAGAAAAAACGGCGAAAGCATCACCTTGTGTTCCTCGTACTGGTGGTAGAACAACAACTAGGCGCAAACCCATCAATGAAGAACCCGAGAGTGTCCAGATTTTGAGTAGGGCACCTAGGGGAACAAGAAAAGCAATCGCCGAAGAGGGGAATGCAAAGATTGATGTGGATGAAACCCTGGCGGTTCACAGTAACCGAAAGAAGACTGTTGCTTCCTCGGGTTTTAGGAAAATGGAGACACCAAGGAACCAGGAGGAGATTTCGGGGATGAAAATGTACTCACGGAGATCTACGAGGTTGTTGGAGAAGAAAATGATGGACATGAACTTAAATGATGCGGAAAGGATTAAACCAATTGATTTTGGAGGCTCAGACAAGGAAGTGCCTAATGAGGTGGAAGGGAATGTGAAAGAGGATTCTGATTATTTGGGTATGCCTATTACATGTTTGCTTTATTATCCAACAGAATTAAGTGGAGTATGTCCTTTATGTTCTATTTTCTCCCTTTTCTCGATATTGCAATACTTACGAAAATGGAAGCACTAATAGAATGGATAACTGGTTAATGAAAACGACACCGAACATAAAAGATTGACTCGTATATGTATTGCTTGATCATCCAACGGAATACAAGTTTCACAGGTCTCGTTTGCAATGCAATGCAATTCATCTATTGTTTCTTGTTGTATACTGACAAAGATTATGAATCAGGATTGAATCAAGAGGGTATATCGGATGATCTCATGGAGACCAATCTAGAAGATCTTGTCGACAAAAAGTCTGGTGATTTGTCAGAGAATGGAAGAGAACTGGAACAAACTTCTGAGGTACTCGATGAAACAGTTAATGTTTTGGTTTCAGAAGAAAACACAGTCAGTTTGACACCAGGAATGGATGAGGATGTTGATGATGAAGTCGATAACGCTAATAAGGGTAAGCTTTTCTCCTGTTGATAAGTTAGAAATAAGTGACTCATCCCAAAATAAAGTTATTAACATTCTGCACACATTAAAATGCAGATGATGATGGTGCAGGTTCAGAGGGATGTGCCGAATCTGATATTCTGTCTGGAGAAAACTTGGAGAAATCACTAGCCTTGAAAGATGAAATCCCAGAAGAAGAGGGTACTTCTAAGGTACTTGATGAAACAGTTGATGTTTTGTTTTCACAAGAAAACACAGTCAGTTTGACACCAGGAATGGTTGAGGATGTTGATGATGAAGTTGATGACGCGAACAAGGGTAAGCTTTTCTCCTGTTGTTAAGTTAGAAACTTTGGTGTCCAGTCTCAAAATAAGTGTTCTTATGTATTAACATTCTGTGCGCATCAAAATGCAGATGATGATGGTTCAGGTTCAGAGGGATATGCCGAATCTAATATGCTGTTGGGAGAAACCTTGGGGAAACTGGCGAGTGAAGATTTAGGAGCAATTGACTTCGATACATGGAAAATGAGATTCTCTGCTGCCGCTGAGTATCAGAAGCAGGATATTGAATTGCAGAACCAGGCCACCATAGAGTTTGATATGATTTCTGTGAATGATCTCGGATCAACTCTCACTGGTGAAGACAAGTCAAAGGAGGATGAAAAAGAAACAACTCTGGTGAATCCGAACTGTGGAGAAGAATCTGATCAACTGATTATTGAGTCTGGTAACGAAATTGATTGTCCTATGGTTACAGTGAGCCATATTAGTTCTTGCTCTGTGATTGGTGAAAACAATGCCAGTGATTCCTTAACTCCCCAAGGTATCACACCATTGAGTCGACTAACGCAATTGATTGACATGGCATTGTCAACTTTGGCAGCTGATCCACTTTCAGAACAGATGTCATCAAATTCAAACAGTGTAATTTGTCCTGCTTCTGTTACACCGACAAAGGAATCTGGCAATCTGGCAATCTTATCGGACGATGTCATTCGTCGTGCTTCTATTACACCGATGAAGAAATCTGCTAGCAAGACACCAAGCTTGAGCCGAAAGATCAATGATCTTTTGGACGAAAACAAGGAAAACATTGACAACAGCAGCAGAAAAATTCATGTTACTAACAAGGCAGATGCAGCGGCTTCGCTCACTAAAAAAAGCCTGAGGCAGCTCAAGAACATGGTGAAGGAATCTGGCAATCTTATGGGTGTCAACCCAAGTACACTTTCTCTCCCGTCCTCGGATAAGACTCCCGGTGCTGAAGTTCCAATTGACATGGCATCGTCAACTTTGGCAGCTGATCCACTTCAGGAACAGATATCGGGCAATGTCATTTGTCCTGCTTCTGTTACACCGACGAAGAAATCTGCTAGCAAGACACCAACCTTGAGCCGAAAGATCAATGATCTTTTGGACGAAAACAAGGAAAACATTGACAACAGCAGCGTAAAATTCCATGTTACTAATGAGGCAGATGCTGCAGGGGCTTCTCTCACTAAGAAAAGCCTGAGGCAGCTCAAGAACATGGTGAAGCAAAAGATGCAGGTTACGAGCAAAAAGAACATCCTTGAAGAGAAAGATATTGCTAAGGTGAAGTCACAAAATCATCTTGTCCCTTAACAATTTTCGGTTAATGAACTATTTTTTTTTAATGAGGTTGTGCTTGTGCATAAATATTGATTGATAGTGTGATTGGTTTTTTCAGGTAGGAAGACCAGCTTTGCAATCGCTGTCCGAGAATCGTTTAGTGGCAAGTGAACCTGGAAATATTTGAAGTGACTGCTACATAGAGAAAAGGTGTTACTAAAAACCATTTCGTGTGGTTTTTTAGACAAATATTAGATTGAGAATCTGTCTTGTTTGGGGTTCAAACCTTGGTTTGCCTCACCTTTTGTTTCTCTATTTTGAGAAAGATTGGTGTTTTATGTGTTTTGAAAGTACTGAAATGTTGGTGGCTCTGCAAAATATTTTGCTGAAATATTGGTGGGATTTAATACTTAAAAGAGATTTTGCATGTTTTGTTCATTTAGTTGCTTATTCCTGTGGTTGTCTTTCTTTATTCTATCTCTCCCCCATCTCTCACGTTTAACTGTTTATCCAAAGCTGTTATTTTTTTCTTTGCTTAGCAAAAAAAAAAAAAACTGTTTATCCAAAGCTCTGATTTCTGAGTGTCACAAAGAGAATGAATGGAACAGAAAGCAATTTATTTTCAAAACTATGAGTCCGATTTTGTTCACCCATCTAAAAGTGGGTTAACATTACTCATCTCCTTATATTAACAATGGTTTATAGCATTATTTTTCAGGTTTCATTCAATCTTTTATAGTATTTTTTAGTGCCTTCATCAAACCAATTACAAAACTAATACGGAGTATTATTTTCAAAAACTTAGAAATGCTCATTAAACACAAATTCTGAAGGGAAAAGCTATAAAACCAATACAGCTGATCTTCTGATTCATTGGAAATTTGATTGAGAATCAAAACACAAAGAAAAACAAGAGCATAAAAAACGCAAAAAATTGAATCCGTGAGAAAGTATATAAAAAGAAAAACGATTCAAGAGCCCAAAAAAAATAACGTCGCACTAGAAGTTCAATCTTGAAAATTAAGATTGCTTCTATTCTTTTCCCGGATTCTCCTTGACACTGTATTACTCCCTCCGTCCCAATTTGTTTGCTCACTACGAAACTACGTGCAATTTTCAAACTAAAAAATAATGTACTTGCAAAAATAATTTTCTAATCAATGTGGATCTTGTT